>OX451217.1:83940691-84191242 GCA_949628195.1 Phasia obesa | reverse complement strand
TGGTGGTATTGTATGCCACTTCTTCATTTGGCCACATTGGCCAAAATCCTTGAGAGACTTCATATAGTACAAAACTTTAGTTTTTTATACTTTTTTACTAAACTCACAAACTCAATTTAGAAAAACTGCTTATATAGTGTAATAGTAGGGACCCTAGGCAATACTCTTCATGTGGTGGTATTGGATGCCACCTCTTTATTTGGCCACTTTAACCAAAATATTTTGGAGAAAAAAAATTACTAACTGTTGTTCAAGAAAAATAATATGAATTTATGTGCGTTTATCTCAGTAAGGTTTGAAATTGCTGAAATATCATTATTTGCAAAAAAAAAGTTGTTAAAAATATTTTTAAATTGTTGAAAAATTCATATTTTAGTGTGTAAGACGTTACGTCATATACGTTTTTAACTTTACACTTAAATATGTTTTACGTAAGTCGTTACGTCAAAAACGAATATAACTGACATATTTAACTTCACACACATAAGGACAGGAGTACATTTATGTCAAGTAATTATTTTCAAATAAAACTTAATTTATGTAATTCTTTTCCTCTATTAACATAAAAAATGTAGAGAATTCAACACTATTTTTATGCAATTTTACCTCTTCTTTAGTTTTTTACTTCTAACTATTGTGGAAATAATGAAAAAAGTGAACAATTGCAATGTAGCGTTAAATATAGCGTACGCATAAAAAACAGTGTACAAGAGTTAAAATAGTGTACTGTCGACTAACGGGTCCGCCAAATAACTTTTTTTTTGAAAATGCTACTGAATATTTTCTCAAATTTCTTTTTTTATTTGACGGCACCCCGTCCTGTTGAAACCAAATGTAGCCAATATCCTCCTCTTCAATTTTTGTAAACAAAAATTCGTTCAACATGGCCCGATAACGATTGCCATTAACTGTAACGGCCACTCCTTGCTCATTTTCGAAGAAAAATGGCCCAATTATGCCTCTGGACCAAAATCCGCACCAAACAGTGACTCGTTTTGGGTGCATCGGCTTTTCAATGTATGCGTGCGGGTTTTCTGTGCCCCAAATGCGACAATTTTGCTTGTTTACATACCTGCCAATATCAATATGAGCTTCATCTGAAAATATGATTTTTTTTGGCAAAATCGGTATCTTCTGTAAGTCAATATTTCTCAGCGTTGTTCAAGCGTATACACAACCATATTCGTTCAGCGGAAGGATAAAACTAATTATCTGTCAAATCAGACATGAGCTAAGTGTTACCATTCACGAAATAAGCACTAGTTGAAAAAAAAAAAAAAAACGTTAGATCGCGGACCCTTTATAATAGTGGACGGTTGGTCACCGTAATCGTGTCTGTAAGTAAGTTTGTTATTTTGGTTGTAATTAATGCAATATACATTTGTAATCTTTGTTTGAAGTCGGAGGTCGGAGTTGGCAGTCACAAAAGTAAATTACTATGTGACAAGTACTTCTTATGGATGTGCATAGTTTTTTGCTGGGGTTACATGTATGAAAGAATGACTATAATATAATGTACATATTTCTATTGTTATAAAATAATTTAAATTTATACTAACGCGCCACTTAAAATTGAATCATCAGGCAGCTGTTATTTATCAAATATTCGTAAACACACATCGATACTACCTATTGTCAGTATGTTAAATGCTTATTCATATACGGATTTTTCTTTATCTCTAACTAATAAATACTTAAAAAAAAGTAAATAAAACTAATAAGTTTAAGATTAAATTACCACAATTAGTGTGTGATTATGTAAGAATTTAAAGTAGATTTTGAAGAAGTTTTGGATCATTGTACAATACAATAATTATTTTTCGATAAGAGTTGGGAATAATTGAGTGTGATTGAGCTCGCCACGGTGTTATTGCCACTGTACCAAGGCGAATTGAACCATGGTGCAGTGCTGATTTTTTTTGTCTTTTTAATGCTAACAATGCTACCATAAAGCAAAAATTTTGAAAACTTTAACAACATTTTGTTAATTTAGATATTTTTAAGATTTAGAAAGCAATATAGATTTTTCATTTGAGATCAACGAAAATATTACTTACATACATACAAACATACATATATGCGTTCAAAACACTGATATTTCCGAAAGGTAAAATCAACGAAGCCACGATTTGTCTTAAAAACAATTCGGGCTACATACATACATATGTACATCACTGCCTGTTACCTGTAGTTTAAAAAGGACTTTAACCTTGTTACTTTATCATTCGCAGTATAGGTAAAAAATAGTAATCGGATTTACACGTTTTGAGGTTTCCTGAATTCATTTTGACTAATTTCGATATGATGTGGGTGGGTGTGTATGCTACTATTTTTGTGAAGGCTCAACAGGTCATACCGCTTGACATATCAAAATTAAATTCAGTATGTACCTTTTGTATATGAAGATGAAGAGCTGCATAGATTTAGGCATAATCTGGAGGGCAAGGGGTAGTTTACTTGACACCCCAAACCGATCATAATTATTTTTTGATTCGAATATATTTTAAACTTTTGTTCCTTATGTAATGTATCCATAAAAATATCTGTTTCCATGAGTTATGGTGAAGTTGAGTGTAGGTCACTCCAGATTTTTTTATATATAAATTTGTATAAATAGCATTTGAATTATAATTGTTCGAAATATTTTAAAACATAAATTCCTTAAGTAATGCTAAGTTTATATTAACAAAAGTTATAATTTCCATTTATTACAGATTTCATTTAAAAATCGACCTTTTAAATATTGTTTTTCGTTTTTTTTAAGCCTCAAAAGATTAAGGAAATGTGTTTCTATATACATACATACATACATACATACATACATTACTTTTATAAACATTTTGTTGCTTTAGTATTTTTATAATTGCAAATGAGCAGTATTAAAGCTTTAACAATCGAACAGTTTAAATGAATAAATAGTTGCAATAAAAATAAAAAATAAATGCCTGTGAAACACTTCGACATATAATACAATACTCGTACAATATTTCAACGGTGACTCAAGTTTACACGATAGACATGCGGGAATTAAAAATAATGAAATAAAAAATAAATAAAAATAACTAATAGTGCTATGAGTTCGGCCGTGCCGAATCCTTATATACCCTTCTCCAAAGTGATTTAAGACTGATGTCGTTGCGTCTTTGACTGTGTGTTATCTTTAATCTATTGGGTACCAGTTGTCGAGTAGTTCACCCCTTGAGTACTGAATAATAATAGTGAACTTTTAGATCTAAATTTTATAGAACTTTTATCGACTGCAATGAAAAAAGTTAGGATTTTGTTGGAGCGATAAGTAGTTTTTCGTTATAATAATGAGGATAATGCTCATTGCTATAACTTGTCCTTATAGTACGTGATAGTTAAAAGTAGTTTTTAGCTTACTTTTAATAACGAAAAACTATTTATCGTTCCAACAAAATCCTAACTTTAGCTAAAGGCAAGTTATAATAATGGGCCTAAATGTGATAATACAATTACAACTTACCTAACAGAATTTTCACTCGCTGTAGTAAAACATCCAAAATCTTTGGTGGGTATCGAGTATTGAGTATTTGATATTTTTTGAGTACTAAATGCTAAAAAGTATAATTTTAGCGTTGTAGTTTTAGAAAAAAATTAAGAAAATTTTTGATTAACAGGGCGTTTCTATTATTTTGTATTCTATTGATCACCCAATTAATAGGTTTTCTTTTTTTAACATTTTTACGTATCACCACCAACGATGATAATAAAATGATGTATAGATTTTGTAGTCATCTATATCTATACATATAATAAAACTGTAACATGACCATTTCTGTACATGCAATATTTTTGAAAATTTTGTTACTGGTGCAGATAGTAACTGAAATTGAATACAAAACAGCAATTTTATGTCCGTCTGACTGCGTTCGCATCACGTAAAAACTACTGGATGAATTTTAATAAAATTTTGTGAGGAGGCACCTTAGTATCTCGGTTCAAATATATGTAGGATACTTTTTTCCCGTAAAAATATTTCATTTCCAAGAGAAAAAGCACAATTCTATCGATTTAAAGGTACTGCAAACTTGGCAGCACCTTTTATTTTTCTCAGCGGGAAATTTTAAATACAATTACGAACACTACAATAATTTTAGAATTTTATATAAATTTTAGAATTATATATACGTACATAAATATACATATAAAGCCTTTGTTTCTGAGTAAATAACTAGGGATGGGTAACTTTACATAAAGGAAATACATAAACCTTAACTGAAGCACTATAAAAGTAAGAGTCTTAGAATTTGGTGTGATTGCTTTGAAAGCAAAATTAAACAAAATATTGCTTTTGAAACCATATATTATTGGAATTTTTTTTGTATAATACTTTGGCACCTAAAAACGCAATTTTGAAGCGATTTCTTTAATTAGTACAGAATTATTTTGATTTGAATGTTAGCATGCGATTGTAAACCAACTGTCAAAACATATTCAATTTTAGGTTTAAGTGCGTTGTCCAATTGCAAAGTATTAAGTATTAAATAGTATCTAGTAAATAAATATAGCAGAAATTGCTATTATTGAATTTTTTTTTTTAATTTCTGTTGTCATACCTTCCGGTAAAGACCGATTTTAAGGAAATTTTAAATTTTTGGTGAAAATAAAAAGAAAAATTAAGATTCTATCGGTTTTTGCCCTTGTCTCATCATTAACGATCTGATTTGGCAATTTTTTAATAAAAAAATTGTCGAATCTATATCTGACAGATCGCTAAACGAAAAATTTATACAAGTTATCGGAGTCTTCGGACAAAACAACTTCCACGTCAATAAGGGCAGACGGACATCGATAAATCAACCTATAACGATCCAGAATATATTTTCATTTACATATACATACATATGTATGTATGTACGTTATGGAGTCTCAAATGAATATTATAGAAACTACAAACGGACTGACAAATTTTTCACCAGTTCATTTCAGAGTACAACAAGAAAAACATTATTTAGTTAATCAGATGACGTTTGTTTAGCTTTACAGTTGGTTTTTTGTAGTAACAAATAAAAGTTTTTTGTTTTTATTGCATTGTTTTCTAATAAAAACAAATATATTCAAGAGTAATTAATTGTTCTTTTTTATCTGACATTTGGATAATGTTTATAAAATAAACAACAGGTGAATATCCTACAGCAGGTAGTAGTTTTCTCTTTCTTATGAATTTTTTATATCATTTTATATAAATTACTTTGTAGATTTTGAACAGTAGAAAATAATAACAACCGTTTATATTTACACTTGAATAACTTTGTTACGATTTCCAAAATATGTTTTTCCCACATTTTTTGTTTAATTTGTTTCCTTTATTGTTTTTCTTTATGTGATCTTTACTTTTTACTTGATCTCTCTTCATGTGTTACTCAACAACCCTCTTCTTAAGTAATTTAAAAACTAAGAACATAAATTGTTGAATATTGTTGCTCTTCTTCTTGTGTTTTTTATTTAAAATACAATCTGTTTGGAATGTCACGACTTTTAAAGAATTTTGTTTCTTGTCATCGTCTAAAACATTTTTATGCCCAATGATTTTACAGAGACAACCGTAAATTGTTCACAAAAAATATTTTAAAGGTCAATAAAACGGAAGTGGCAACTTGAACGGTAGATTTATTTTGGGCTTCCACATTAAACTTTTATTAAAACAAATTTTTTCATTAGCTCCAGCTAATGTGGCATGTCATTATGCAATAGTCATAATTTTCGGTTTTTGCGTCGTATCTGCTGTTTTGGTATTGCAATCGTGTTCGCTTTAAAGTAAAATGTTGCAGCAGAGAAGTTTGGTGAGTAGTGGCTTGGTTGCTTTAGCTTACGTGTAGCAGGCGACAGCGTCTTTTAGATATCGATTAATATCTGGGATTTATCCTGTAAGGCATATGAGCAATGCTGGGTACCTTGTTTTACCAAAATGGGCATTACGCATTAAGATGTTAAAATGGACGTATACGGCTATAATACTGGCATATGGATCGTTAGTAGTTTGGACCGCTACAAGTAGTTGAAATGTCTGATTGTATTGGTATTACGGGTTGTTTACGTATTAGTATTATTCCTCCAATAGCTCTGAATGCTATACTGTATATAATTCTAATATAACTTTTTTAGTCCAACAAACAAAGCAAACCACGTTTTTATTTTTCCTACTGTCCTACAATTGGATGGTTTTTTGCCATCACTTAATGCAGACGTAAGGTCTAATGAAATGCATACACAAGTTAATTTTGTTCTCGCAAGAGAATCGAAAAATAACAAGTGTTGCCAACAAATTTTTCGGAATTTAAATATTAATTATTTGCTGCGGGTTTGTTAAAGTAATATTATTCTATTAACATATACACTTCTGATTGTGTTTTGTAGAATTTTATTACTTATAGAGTATTTTTGGCGCCTCTAAAATTAGGAAAAAGGTTTCCTGACGATCTGGCTTGATCAACCAGTGAAATACGTATAGGAACTATTTTCCCCCAACAAATAAATTGATTTAAATCGCGATTGTTATGACATGCGTTACAGGAATAGGAAGGGCATCTCTAAGATTGCTTAGACTAGGACTTTCCTACAATATGTAGTGTAGTAGCTGTCAGATACGTGTTAAGAAGAAAACACCACCTCACTTCTGCGATATCTAAAATGCTAAAAATAATTAATTCTTATGTATTTTACTATCTTTAGAGAAAATAGGATGGAATAATACAGAATTTTTAAAAACGTTTGTATTTTAAAGTTAATCAAATTTAGTCTTATTGAAATCCACAGAAAAGTTTAAGAGTCTCTTAAAATACATGCACAAGATGACGTTTAATAACGAACATGTGTTTTATAATCAACGTCTATGAGGTTCAAGATGATGTTGGTGATAATGATAACGATTCTTATTGTTATCTTTTCACATTAATTACTTATTTAAAATATGATTTTCTATAAGGTATTAATCGTTTTAATAGAAAATAAACAAATGATTTGTGTATAGAATTTTTCTTTCTGTTTTTACTAAATATTGTGATATTTTTAAGATTAATTTAAACTTTAATGTTTATTTACAAAAGATTTCAGATCTGAAAAGTTAAACGAAAAAAGTATAATTAAATACGATTAAAAAATTGTTTTGAAATCGTTTCTCAATAATGTTTTTGTCCCTTTTCAATAGCCTTACGTTTTAGTGTTACTACTAGAATTGAACCTGCAACCCCTAAACTGCTAGGTTGCCACACTGATAATTAGGCAACCGAACCCCGGGATAAGCTAGTCTCTAGGCACATTTGCCTGGTTGCTAATGCTAACAAACAAACTAACTAAAATAATATTTTATTTTAGCAAATATATTAAAGATTTCTCGAATATTCAGTCTTAGGGCTAATGGATTGCTTGTTTCAATTTCTGGATTAAAAACGTGTTTCGTTTGGGGCCTATATTTTGAGATTTTAGACATGACAAAATTACACATTCAAACCAAAAAAATGTTGGACATATAATATGTTTTGGCACGTTACAAACTTGGAGAGATAAACTAAAATACTAAGATAGGATTTCATTTTCTTTCACTAAAGGCGCTTAAAGTGTTGGAATATTTAATCTCAATCGGTGATTTCAATTTATTGTAATCTTGGATAGTCCCTGTTCTCACCTTTGTTTTGAAACTCTTGAGTTTGCTGGGGGCAGAGGGGAAAGACGAATGGCACCTGCCCTAAGGTCTCATGTATGTACCAGCAACTAGGATGTTAAAAACAAAATAAGAAGCAGAAAATGTCAGAAACAAATGCAATTTCAAAAGAGAAGTTAAGAACATTTCAGAAACAAAGATTGTAAGACTGGACAGGGACAGAAGGGTACTAGTATAAGTTTATCAATTTTAAAAATATATAAAAAGCAAGCTACATAAACCTTAGTTTTAACCAGCCCAGACCTTGACATTTACTCCGACAATGCAATAATTAAATCAATATATGTATGTATTATTATTTTTACAGACAAGATTAGCTCGAACCCGCAACCTCCAGGCTGACAGTCTAGCGCTCTACCCATAAGTCTGCCTCCATAGACTGATTGGTAGACACGAATAAGTTCACATCCAAAGTTGAATTGCAAATTTATAGCTCAAACACATGATAAAAATCACGACAAGGGAACCTAAAATATATTATTTACTGGTTTGCTAGTAATAATAGAGGTTTTTTACGAAATTTTGCAGCACCTGTTTCTCATATACTTACTGATCACAAGCAAGTGAAAATATCTTGTACTAAAGATCTTTTATAGACTGTTGGGACGGTCGTCACGGCTGTTGTTTTGGTACGTTTGGCGAGCGCTTTCGACGTGAAGACACAATTTTAAAGCCGCGTTTAAAATAGTACTCTTTTATAGATCGTAAAGAACGTAAAATATCCATTTAATGCATATGTATTCATTAACAAATATGTATTACCAATTTATTTTAGCATTTTATCACTAATAGGTTCACTCTGGATGTCTTCAAATTATTTGAAAAACATAAAACAATTCCATTTAAAAGAATTGTTAACTGTTTTGTTAAATTCCCCATCTATGCACATTAAAAACAGTTTTCTCTGCCTCTTATTTTAATTTTGAAATCTCCGCCTTCAATAAACAGCCATTAACTTTTTTTAATTGTATTTGTGTGTGTTTGTATGTATTAATTTTGAAAAATTGTATTCAATTTTCTTTTCATTCCTTTTTACTTTTACAAGTGCTGCCTTTTCGTATGATGACTTTCACTTACTGCTAAATACAAAGGCTTTGTAGTCATATTACTTTGACTTTAAGAAAAATTAAATGAATTAAATTTTAATTTCAGTTTCTATTGTGTTTGAAATAACTCGCACTTATTCGCATTACGAGTGTAAGAAACATTTTCATGTCCAGGGCAAAAATATATAAGACCTAATTTACACGATAAAATTTTTCATAATATCGGCTGCATGAACAGTTTTTTTGGTGTCAAGTTCAAAAGAAGTTCGGAAAAATTGCATAAAATAATTTCGTTGTGTAAAGGTATATATAAAGTGGCTTGATATTTATTTCGTTTTATTACACATTCCATTTTACTTTTTTATTTAAACATAAGTACTTTATGGTATAAACACAACTGGGACGAACGACGAACTCATTGACAAAAATTCGTTGCGTTAATTCGTCTACTTTAACACAATTAGGAAGTAAAAAAAGTTTTTTCTGTCATTTGAAATTATTGATAATTTATATTAAAAAATATTAACCAAAATATTTTGCGTTTTGTAAAAATTGTTGAAAACATTAACGTCATGTTCATGATTGTAGAGGCTTTTGTTTTAGTACGGCAGCGCTTAAGAAGGAGATTGTGGGTACGGCCTGTGGATACTGTTAGGAAAGACATTGGTTTTCATACAATCGGAATTGCACAACTTAAAAAAAAAGATAAAGAACACTCCTCGTTTTTTGCACGAATCACCTAAATATTGCAGTGGACGAAAATACATACATAAATATTAAAAATGCTGGCATGGAACTTTTCTTATACTTACCTGATAACTTTAAAGAAGCGCCAGTACTTTGCCATATTTATTCTTTTCTCTGGATATTTTTGTATTCTTTACATCCCAGATTATACAAGCATTAATTTTTTTTTTGCCCCCTCCATAATTATATCACTGGTATCCATATTTATTTCTTTTAAAATTAGAATTTATCAATATGCATAAATTAATTATTTTAAAAATAAATTTAATTTTTGTTTACATTTACCAGCTGAAAATGTGACCATATTTCAAAAAAAAAAAAAAAAACACGAAGTAAACGGGAAAAAATATTAACAAATAATTATTTAAAGCATAATTATATAACTACGATTAGTTTTAATTTTAATTATATGCCATAAATAAAGAAAATTTCAATTATTATAGTAAAAATTAACATTATTAAAAAATAAAAACATTAACAAATTTAAAATAACGGGCACCCTGAAACAATTTAGTCGTCGTTCGTCTACGTAAGAAATAGAAATAAACCTATCGCAGAGTTTGTTACGCACGACGAATTTCGTCGACGCATTGATTGTGAGCACTTTCATATACACAAGTGTATTTTATTTTTTTTCGACGAATATTCGGAACGATAAATTCGTCGTTCGTCCCAGTTATGTTTGTAGCATTAAGCTCTATTTCTCAATTATTTATTGTTTCTTCTATATGCATTATTTGAAATAAATTTAATACTAATATCTTAAGTGTAAAAGTAAAACGAAAATATACTTAATTAAGTTCAGGCAGAGCTAGATTTTATGATGCACGGTTGCTGTTATCATTTGTGGCCATATCCCTTCTTCCTAACGTAACCATGATCAGTTAGAATTTTGCTGGCCAGCTGATTTTGATTTTGCTGTGAAATAAAGCAATTGCGCATTATTTCATGGGGATTTTTTTGTAAAATTTTTTGTGGAAAATTTTTAAAAGCAATGTGGCATATTTAAAAGCAACAAAATCGTAAAATTATTTCAATTCTCGAGATAGAGACCACATTTTAAATGTCTAATTTTCCTTGTGAAATAATAAATGTTGTTCAAATTTGAACAGAGAACTGGGCTTAAAGCGTAAACCCCAAGACGAATTTATATAAGCTGGCATCGCCGCGACAACGAATACAACAAAAAAAAAAAACACCCACATGCATTTTGTTGTTGGTTAAATGTACGACAGACGCTAAAAGCACTAATTAAAATATTACATCCAACAACTAAAAACACTTCTTCTTTACCTTTTCTAGTAGTATTTAGTATTTTTTTTTTAATCTTGAAATATTTTTTTTAAATAATTACAATTTTATTTCTTTTTCTCAAATTTTCAAAAAAAAAAACAAAATTAAACCAATTTTTGACAGCTGCCATCCTCAAAAAATAATCAACTTCCACGTGCCGCCACCTAGTAAAATAGATTCGCCTTGGTAAACCCATTCAAAAACCACCCAATATTTTAAAACAATGATTTTGTTTTAAAATGTTGTTCTTTCGCGACATTTCTGGCTAATAAATAATAAACGGTAGATTTTTTTTATCAGGTATGTTCTGTAATCCGAAACCGAGTGAAATTGAATCCGAATGAAATTTTAAACTGTCATAACTTTTAAATCTTACAACATTTTGATATTATTTTTTATACATTTAATTAAAGACCATTCACATAACTTCATTGATTGCTAGTGTTTTAAAATAATAGGCGCAACTAAGTTATATTTTTCTTTAAAAATTTATTCGATTTCAATTTCACTCGGTTTCAGATTACAGAACATACCCGTATGGTTTCCATTTGAGTAAAATTATGTTTAAAAAGTTACTATTTGATGGTCAAATCAGTACAAGTTTTAAGTCCTTTATAACGCCACCGTAGTCTACTTGCTATTTTTTTCTAGTAAAGCGTACATTTACCGTTTCATATTTGGGAGAGTAATTATAAAAATTTTTTGTTTTACTCTCTCATTGCTAGTTTCTGCTAGAAAAGTTACTGAACAGAGTTATCCCTAAAATCTACCAAAACCTAAAAAAAACAACCAAATTTTTTTTTATAATAAATTAATTGTATCCTCAGTCGTACAATCTGTCAAAAATGGCATGGGTGCTAAAAAAGTATATGATAGTGTGAATTAAAAATGTATGTGTGTGACAGACTCTCTGGCAGGTCTGTACAATTTGATAATCTTTTAAAAAAACTCATAAAATAGTTTTTATTTTTTCGATCAGAGTTGCAAAATTTTTTTTGCATGATAGTGTGGCACCTACAAAGCCATTTTGAAACGATTTTTTGAGTGGGACAGAACAGAATTTTTTTGTGGTTGAATTGTAAGTTCATGTAGGTTAGTGATTCCTGCCCTTTTCTACGTTTTCTTTCCTTTGTAAGTAAATAAAGAGCACATTTACAAACAGGGTTTCCAATTGTTTTAGTAAATCCTATAGAGATTTTTATGACCTATTACTGGATAATAATATTAACATTTAAAACAAACAATTTTTTCTACCAAAAACGCAAAGAAACTGAAAAAAAACAACCAAATCGTTTATAAATAAAAAAAAAAACTTTTTATTTATAAAATTTTGGTCCGATCAGACGAAAGTGGCTCCCTGTCTATAATCTTAATTAAAAAAAGAGCATTTTATTGTTGAGTTGAGTGATGCACACCGTTGTATTTATTAGTACTTTTGTCCAAAATTACACAAACAGCAAAAAATGTTTAAATGTTTAAATTTTTCTTAAAAAACGAATAAAAATAAAATTAATTTGTATACGAATGGTACTAAATAGGTCTGTTTCAGGTGCATAACAAAACAGTCCGAACTCGCACAAATTAGTCCGAAAGCGTTCCAGATAACAATTTTTGTACTATTTTGAGAGAATATAAGAGAGTAAAACTTTTCATTTCCTGTACAAAGTTGTACGAACTTTTTCTTTGGGTAAGTTCGGACTAGAATTAAATTATCAGCTGTTTTTGTTTACATTTAAAAATCAAACAATTTTTAAATAAGGGAAGAAAGATTTTATTTAAAAATTATTAAAAAGCAAAATAGAGGATTTTCAAATAAAGTTCCCAAAGAACGTGCAATAGTTACTAGACTTTCCATTTTGCAAGAAATTATAAATAATAACTGGCTTTTACTTTTTTCAGTTTATTTTCATTCACTTTTTACAGCTGTTGCCAATGATTTGCTTTTAAAATATTATGCATTTAAGCGTCTAAAATTAGTAAAATAAAATTAATTTGAGAAAGTAAGCAGCATTAGTATTTCAAGATGTTTAATTTTGGTTTTTCGCGTTCCAGCAACTTTGTCACATTCAGAGAGTAATTTTGTTTTTACTCTCAAAAGTCCGGACTGTTTTGTTATGCACCTGGAACAGACCTAATATATAAAATATGATTATTTAACACCTATTTGTTAACAAATTTCATTTATTCAGAAAAAAATTATTGTTTTGCAAAAGTACGAATAAAACAAAAGTGCAACTGTGGCGTAATAATTTCTAGATACATATAAGTACTTTGTAGCCACGTAAAAGACTTCAATTAGTTGCTTAAGCATTTGACAGACTTTTCGTTCTTTTTTCGACATCAGCTTAACCCAGCTTATGCACATTATAGTTGGGCCTTTATAAATTTGGCCAATAGGCCCATTTATATGCACTGCTTTTAACTACTTAATTTGTGTTCATTTTGCTTCATTGAGACATCCGATTTCATAACAGGTGATTGCATTGGCGAAAAATTATAAACATTTGTTTTATATAGAGATTTTCACGAAAGGAGGTGACATTTCCTGAATTCGTCCCTACATTTTTGTAATTTAATTTAAATGTTTAGTACAGTACACCACAATACTATACAAACACTTAGCTTTTTGTGTAAAACCATTATTCTTCGTACTTATCATACTAGTAAAAGTAATTTAAATTAGGTTTATGCATTCACATTAAACATTTTTATATCATACGTGTTTATTTTATTAAGGAAATCTTGTAGTTAATATTCAAAGCCAGCCATATGTACATATTTATGCTTGAAAAAAGGAAAACAATTAAATATCAACCAATAAAATAATAACATTCATGTTTTTCTTGCACACGATTAAAGCAATTTAGTATAAAGAATGTTCAAAACGAAATTGTATACAGTTTATTAAACTTGACTACTGAAGATAAAACTAATTAAATGCAAGAAAAAAATAATTGCAATTCAAATTTATTTTAATCGATAGCAATCGGTCAAACAAGTTGTGGCATTCAATCAATATGGCTGTTTTACAATAATAAATAAAACTTGTCTCTTTCTGTTGAAACAAGCGTCTTCTATCTATGTACATATGAATCTATTCAGCCATAATAAAATCCGTTGTGTGTTTTAGGAATGAGTCGTCACTTATGATCATGATCTTTCCACCCAATAGAATAAAACACAAACCAAGTAATTCATTCATTGAAGAGTTTTTATTTTTCATTTGAACTCGTACTCGTTTTCTGAATGAATTTAATTTAATTTTGTTTTTTTTGTTTTTTTTTTAATTTTGCTTTTATTTTTTACTTGTATTCGTGCAAAAATGTTTGTTTGCCATGAGTAGAGTAATTAAGCTTTCATTCATTTATTTTTTGTTTTATCTATTTGTATTTTTTTTTTTTTTTATTTTTTGTCATACACCCTTTTACAATTTCGCAAATTAACCCTTTTGAGACCGACTGAAACATTTTGTCCAAAGCCCTTTCAAGTTAAAAAATATTATTATTACTTCTTGCGTTATTGTATTAAAAAAAAGCAAAAGTTACACAGTGGGGGATTTGAAAAAAAAAAATAAAAAATTTGCAGTATCTAAACTGCTATTCGGAAGCCGTTGAAACTTCACTGGACTATAAAAGAGCAGTAGTTTTGAATCAAAGTTTTATGGCCTGAATGTAGGCAAAAACTAAACAGACCAAATTTTTTTGATCCCATAAAAATTCCATTTATGTTGATTTCTCTAGTTATGTTAGTTCAGGTACTCACCCGGTTTCATTTAGGGAGTTGAGATGATGTAGTGTGTTAGTTGTCATTAAATGGTAAACTTTAAATTCAAGAGGTCAGGTTTTTGTTTTTATTAAAAATTAGATGGGACAGTGGGCTTTTTATTGATAGGGGTAGACTTACCCATATAAAAATTGATTCCAAAAGTCCACAATGACAATTCTGGAATGTCCCACAATGATCTGGGATCTTCCAAAACGTAGCAGACTATTCCCTAACATTCCAGAATGTTTCAGGATGTCCCGAAGTATTGTGGGATACTCTTAAACTTACAGCCATTTTAACTTCAAAAGTACGCCTTCGGGTAAAAACGGAAAAACAAAAATTGGATTTTAACAAATTAATCCAAACACAAAAAATTACTTTCCGAATATTTTGTTCTACTTCACCCAAATGGTAAACATTTTCTGCTATCTCAACGTTCACACTCACATGTTCTATACGTTTTAACGACATGTGGTGCACACAAGATTGAAGTATGTATTTGGGCACCTCTGTATAAGTGCATGTATTCGATTTTTTAGGATTAAAAAGATTTTAGATTCTAACTACATATTTAAAAGTATTGTGAATTTATTGTATTACTAGCTGTGCCCGCCACATCGTGGGCGTCCGGACAATATTTTGCTTGACTTTGCTTTGAAAGTATTCCACTCCAATTGTAAGACTTACTTTTATAGTGCTTCAGTTATGGTTTGTGTATTTACTTTATATAAAGGTATCCAACCCTGGATAAAATTATAAAAAATATAACAAAAATTAAAAATTATTGTAAAGCTCTGTTAAAGGTGTTTAAAATATTTTAATAACGTTTTAATTCCACAAAGTAAAAATACATATTCAATTGGCGCCTAATGTTGCGCACTTTCAAAAATAAAAGGTGCGCAACCGTGTTTAAAATATCCTAGTTTTAAACCGAAAATGTCTGTACCTTTAAACCGGAAATTGCGTACTTTCACTGCTTTTTCTCCACTTTCTCTTGGAAATGAGATATTTTTGGGGGAAAAAGTATCTTATATTGGAATAAGGATACTAAGGTACCTCCTCACAAAATTTTGTTCAAATCCATCCAGTATTTTTTACGTGATGCGAACGCAAAAGAAAAGCAGACATACGTACATACAGACAGACAGACGGAAAATAGTTACTATTTTATTATATGTATAGATATCTTGTTGTATGTAGGGGGAATCGAAGCAGAACACCAGCCTTTACTGTTGACTTTAGTGTTTTCAGATTGTAGGCCTTCTTTCTCATGACGGAGGGTCTAGTAATTGCTAGCATTTGCCCAAGTCCTATATCCCCCTTGGCATCTTCATTAACAAGTTACTGCCGTGGTATTAATTCTTATGCTAGCCAGTGCTGTACATTCAGCTAAAACTGATAAGACCATACCGAAATTAAATTGGTCTTTTAATTGATAACTATTCTAATTTTTCTTCTTTGTTTTAAGCAATAAAAGACATAATAATGGACCAGATTTTTTTTATCATTTATGTATTAGTTCTCTATTTTATATTAATAAAGCTAGGGTAACGTTCAATACACAAAATTAGTAAGTAGCGTTGAGAACTCGAATATATTCAATGTGACGAAAACTTCAATATTTTAACTTTATCTCATATTTTCAGTATTTTAATGTAAAAAAAGAAACTGCTTTTAAAAATTCTTACCATTAATCACTCGTTGCGAATCAATTAATTTTTTAAAGTGTTTTTAACAAAGAAAAAAAAAATGTTGCACTTAATTACTTGTTTATATATTTTTGACATGGAATTTCCGTTCATTTTCTTTCGTTAATATTTTGCCTTTTTAGTTAATTTAATTTAATTTAATTATATCGTGTTGAGAACAGTCAACTTACAGTCTTGTAAGATCTACATTTCAACTACTAGAAGTCCATTAGTATGTGTTATGTTGTGACAAGTGTAAATTAAAATTTATAGGAATTTCTCTTCTTAATTAAGTTAGTTTAAAGTACTGCCCCGTTAACTGAAAAAATATACTTGAAATTTAAAATTGTTTTGTGGAGTGACAACGAATAATTACAAGAAACAGTGAAGCCCTTAAGGCCCAACTATAATATGCATAAGCTAGCTTAAGCCAACTTAAGCAACTGTGCAATTACATATAAATCATATGTGGCAAACTATAATGTACTTAACAACACTTTTCATTGAGTTTCGTCAAATGTCATTTGCTTAAGCAAAGTCCGAAACCGATCGCACATTCCGTACGGAAATAGCTGTTTGTGCTTTGAGTTTTACATATGAATGTACATTTGTAAATAACTGCTATGGAGAACGAAAGTGAACAAATTATATCTAAATTTAATATAAAATGCTTAATAATTCTTGCAAAAAAAAAACCGACTTCAAAACAGATAGAAGGGCACCAATTCTAAACTAAAAATGTAAGAAGTAATCTGTAAGAATTAGATTTAAACCAAATAAAAGATGCGCCAAAATTAGAGGGAAAAAATAAAGACTATTGAATGTCAAGCCTCTCCCTATTACTGTTTAAAAGTTAAGTTATTTTCACCAGCATCCGTCTTGTATGGGGACACCATTCAAGCCTCTGTCTATAACGGTTTCAAAGATAGGGGCACACAGATTAAATAACATCACATATTCGGACACACATTTACAATGTTAAATTAAAGACCTGTTGTTATAGAGGACTTGGTCACAAAGATTCTTTGTAAATTTCAACTATCTGTCTATAACGGTTAAAAAGTTTAACCATATATATCAAATTACATGAACTATTGGGACACCTTTTACATTATAATTCCAAATATTTATATTTGTTATCATACCAGAGAAAGTAGTGGACATTCTGCCTAATTTTCAAGTGTTTGTGTTTAACGGTTCAAAAGATAGGGTCATATAGATCAAATTACGTTATTTATGGGGACACCCTTTAATTTCTAACTTCAAATTGTATACTTGCTATAGTGGACTTTGCAATACAGGTTCCTTGTAAATTTCAGCTGTCTGTCTCTAACAGTTCAAAAGTTTGGCCACATACATAGAATTACATTAACTATTGGGACACCCTTTAAGTTCCAAATTCAAAATTTTATACTTTTTGTTATAGCTGACTTAGCACTACAGGTTCTTTGTAAATTTCAGCGGTCTGTGTACAACTATTCAAAAGTATGGCCATATACATCAAATTAAATGAACTAGGGTGCTCCCTTTAATTTAAAATTTTGAGTATTTATACATTTTATTATAACGGTCATAGTAGTCGACATTCTGTCAAATTTTCAAGGTTTAGTCTATAACGGTTCAAAAGATAGACCCAAATAGGTCATATTATGTCACCTATGGGGACACCCTTTAAATTTTAAATTTATTTTTTTATTAATTTCTGCTGTTGGGAGCTATAGCGGCACGCAGTTTTTTAAAATTTTAATTTGCTGCCCTTTACGGTTCTTAATACACGTAAAAAACATGTATGTTGTATGGGGACACCCTTTAATTTTTAATATAATGAACTGTTTTTAAAATGGGACCAACCTT
The DNA here is from genome assembly GCA_949628195.1 of Phasia obesa. Lineage (NCBI taxonomy): Eukaryota > Metazoa > Arthropoda > Insecta > Diptera > Tachinidae > Phasia > Phasia obesa. Next base: position 84,173,165 of record OX451217.1, on the reverse strand, counting down.
GAAGCATAACCTTTCAAATAAAGCAAAAAATTTTAAAATCGGTTCAGAAATGGCTGAGTTCTGCGGTTACATACATAAAAAAAAAAGCAACATTCAGACGAATAGATAACCTCCTTCTTTTTTGAAGTCGGTTAAAAAAGAAGTTTCTATAAGAAAAAGGGATGCGTTGTATAATAATCGTAAATAAAAAGAAAGAGCATTATATTGTTTATGAGTTGAGTGATGCACACCGCTGTATTTTTTAGTACTTTTGGCCAAAATTACACAAACAGCAAAAAATGTTAAATTTTTCTTTCGAAATTTTCTACAAACTATTAAAAATAATTATTAATTTGTATATGAATGGTAGTAGGTATATAAACTATGTTTACTTAACACCTTTTTGTTAGCAAATTTAATTTATTCAGAAAGAAATTATTATTTTTCAAAAGTACGAATACAACAATTGTGCAACTGTGTCATAATGGTTTTTAGATGCATGTAAGTATATTGTAGCCACCTAAAAGTCTTCAATAAGTTGCTTAAGCATTTGACAGACTTTTCGTTCATTTTTTGACATTAGCTTAAGCCAGGCTTATGCATATTATAGTTGGGCCTTTAGACTTATGAACAGAAACCGTTCCTTAAAATGGGATTGCTTCCCAAATTTGTAATTGTTATAACAAAATCGATAAAAATAAGACTAAATAAGAAAAAATTAGAAAAATACGATCATCCTTAACACATCCATATGGCAGTCAGTCTATTTAGCATTGTTCAAAAAATAAAAAGGTATTTTAGAGTTCATATAGGAAGTCGGCATGGCATGTCAATATTAATATCGCTACCCTCAAGCTAGGCTTTAATGAGAATCCCAATACAAACTGCTGTCCACTGTCATCTTTTAATGTTTGCAAAGTCCCAAGGATCAGATAAAACTTGTATACCTCTCGAGGTGTTGGTTTTATTTAGTCAACACTTCTACTAGAGTTCTGCCATCGGTCGGAACGAGGAAGTAAAAGTCTGACATGACAGTATACAAAGAAATTAAATTAAAGTTTATTTTCGACAGTGATATCACTAACAATTAATATGATCAGTAAAATTTTCGGCACGGTAAAATATTGGAGATCCTTTTACTACTAGAAGAGTATCTTAATTTTTTCTTAATTTAGAAGTTCTTCCGAATTTTATTTGTCTTTTTCTAGAATCTTTATTAAACTTAAATTTTTTATTAATTTTTACTAATAATTCCTTTTTATGTAATTTTATTTATCTATTTCTTAGGTGCCGGCGAATCAGGCAAGTCGACGATAGTTAAACAAATGAAAATTATTCATGAATCCGGTTACTCGCAGGAAGAATGTGAAGAATATCGACGTGTTGTTTATAGCAATACAATTCAATCACTAATGGCAATTATACGTGCAATGGGTCATTTAAAAATCGACTTTGCTGATCCTTCAAAAACAGAAATAGCCCGACAATTTTTTACATACGCGTCGGCGGCCGAAGAAGGCATACTTTTACCAGAATTAGTATTATTGATGAAAAAGTTATGGTCTGACGCGGGAGTCCAACAGTCATTTGCACGCTCTCGCGAGTATCAATTAAACGATTCAGCTGCCTATTATTTGAATTCGTTGGATCGTATATCACAGCCGAACTATGTACCGACACAACAGGATGTGTTACGCACGCGCGTCAAAACGACCGGCATTGTTGAGACACATTTCAAGTGCAAGGGCTTATATTTCAAGTGAGTGAAGTGATTTATTAAATGTTATAAATTTGTTAACTTGCTGAATTCATAATTAACCTGAATAATTTTTTAGAATGTTTGATGTTGGCGGCCAACGATCAGAGCGTAAAAAATGGATACATTGTTTTGAGTGTGTTACAGCGATTATATTTTGTGTAGCATTGTCGGGTAAGTGAGTCATGCATTTAATGCTTCCATATGTGTTAAAAGTTTCAAATTTTTATAATTTTATTTATCAAGAAAACTGAATTTTTATCTCCATAATGTAAACTTTTTGTTTGCAAGTAAATTCCAAACTAATTAAAATTTTTTTTTAAATTTCAAGGTATGTTGTATTCAGACTGGGCACATATTTGACAAAATAGACGTAGGCATTAAATTACGTAAACAATTTTCTTTTCTTCTCAATTTATTAATAAAGTTTAACAAGTTCCTACTCGATATATTTTATTATAAATCTTCATTTGTAATTATAAAATACGTTTCATATCTTTTCCCACTCTGAACACAGCTTTAGTTACGTTTTTTTTCTTGCAATTGAAATAATGTACTGGGGATATATAATTTGAGACATTGTTATTAGATTGTAAAATAAAATGAAAACACAAGAATTAATTTAATCCAAAATGGAGAGAATACTCTCCAAAATTCTTGACACCTCAAGAATACCGAATTTTACTTTAACAGTTTCGAAAGATTATAACAATTTAAGACGTTATAGAGAATAATAAAAAGTAAATAAATATATTTTTGGAAATTTAAAAATAAAAACAACATAGTGTCCAATGCATATTATTAAAGTACATATGTATATTACCAGGTGATGGTAATTTCAAATTCATATATTTTCCCCGTTTGTGGAAACGTCGAACAACTTGTATACGTATAAAAATTTTTTATTATTTTTTTATAAGATCTGTCACTGAATCCAAACCTATTATTGGTTTCGCAAAGCAATAATGGCTTCATTTGGTGTCATGATTTGCCGATGTTCAAATCAGCTGCTGTTTGTTACTTGTACGATTGTTTACAATTTTATTGTTACTTTTTTATTTTCGTTTAAATATTTTTAAAAAATAATTGCATTTTGTTTAAAATATAAATTTTTATTTTATTTGAAATATTTTTAAATGGATTAATATTTATCCTGGCTTAAGTTCTTTATTATGAAGAGATAAAGAAAAATTAGACACTACCAGTATGTAATGCATTTTCTAGATCGCTACATCCGTCTTGAGCATTGTTCGTAATAAAGATTTACTCCTATAAAATATAATAAATTTACTTGCATTTTTAAAAAATATTCGTCTTCAAAAACTAAAATAACACTGACATTTATTAGCTGATTGGGTTATTTCATACATATAATAAAACAGTAACTCATTTCCTGTCTGTCTGTCTGTCTCTTTGTGTTCGCATCACATGAAAACTACTGGATGGATTTTACCAAAATAGGAGGTACCTTAGTATCCTGATTCCAATCTAGGATACTTTTTTCCGCAAAATATCTTATTTCCAAGATTTAAAGGTACTGCATACTTTAAGGCATCTTTTATTTTTGAAAGCAGTATATTTTAAGCACGAATGCGTAACAGCTGGTTGTGGGCAGAGCTAGTTTCTAATAAAAAAAAAAAAACGATAAAATACATAAATATGCAACTGCTTGTGCAAACCTTTGGCAACACTTGTTATTTTTCGATTCTCTTGCGAGAACAAAATTAACTTGCGTATGCCTTTTATCACACCTTACGTCTGCATTCAGTGATGGCAAAAAACCATTAAATTGTAGAAGGACAGTGGTGTTTTGTTGAAGCTTTAATATTCTGTAATATTGTTCTATAACATGCATACTTCTCATTGTGTTTTGTAGAATTTTATTACTTATAGAGTATTTTTGGCTCCTCTAAAATTAGGAAAAAGGTTTCCTGATGATCTGGCCTGAGCAACCAGTGAAGTACGTATAGGAATTAGCTCTTTTCCCCCAACAAATAAATTGCATTTTTATTAAAAAACGTTATGTGTAATTAGCATAATATTAAATAATTAATATTTAAATTCCCAAACATTTTATTAATGTTGTTTCGGTGACACCAAAAACCGACAATAATTCTAGTTCGAATATAAAACCGATAACACTGAATTTCATGACACCAAAGTATTTTTTAAATTCCGGTCACATTGGATTCTGTGACAGCTCTGTATAACTCGGTTCGGACATGTCGATCATTTTGGCAAATTAGTTACTTGAATGTTGTATGGTCAGCGTTAATAACTTTAATTTAATATTGATAGCAACTTTGTAGCTGTTAATGTTGTTTGAGGCCGTTTTACACTATAATACAAATCTTGGGATTTGCGTTGCATTTTGTGAGAAAGAAATTAAACGAGTAATGCGATTATTTAAAAATCTAGCGTAATTACATTTATTTTTCATTTACTTTTCACATAGAGAACTGACTAAAATGTATTTGGTAAAAAAAGAACTGACTAAGATGGATTATGTAATGAACATTAGGATGTTGATAAAAAACGGTACTATTACCTATCAATCAATACTACAGGAAGTTCAGGTTCATTTTAGGTTAAACTGATTAGTCCTGAAGAAGAAGAGAGGAGCAAGGATCATGTGGCCTATACTAGACACTGTAAGATTTTAGGTAAAACTGATCAGTACTGAAGAAGTAGAGAGGAGCATGGGTTATGTGGCCTATAGTAGACACTTAGATTTGAGCACAAAATTTCTTAGGTTATTTATTGGTATAATTCAGGGTCACTGTGGCAAAATGGCACTCCAGACTTTTGTACAATTTGCGAGAATGAGGAATAATTAAAAACTGGAGTAATTATCCGTCATTGCGAATATTGCAAAACAAAAACGGTCAATTGGCTGGGCAAACGATTCCAATATAAGTTAGACGATTTCGGAGTTTAACTGATTTTCTATCTACTTCTTGTCTGATGCAATACGACATACCGTAGATTTATTTATATTAAATATCAGTCCAAGTTCTTACATACACTTCCCATCCTCCAAAGCTCTAATAATGGTAATTTTGCTATCAGGCAATAATAGCTTCTACTATAAATTTATTAATTACTGTATTTCTAGGAAAAAAACTAAAACTTAAACAGAATTTTTCAAATATCATGTGATGCTGTCTTGCATTTTTTTTTTGCTCGCCTACTGTATATAGATTTTACCAAGGCAGGCGCATTTAAAGTAAATACGCCTTATATTATACTAAGGATGTTATGCTTATAATATATCACACATTTTGTTTTTTTTTTTTTTTGTTATTAAGACATAATATTACGATCGTTCTTTCCTTTATAATTTTAGGTTACGACTTAGTTTTAGCTGAAGACGAAGAAATGAATCGAATGATTGAGTCACTAAAGCTTTTCGATTCCATTTGCAATTCAAAGTGGTTTGTGGAGACCTCAATAATATTGTTTTTAAACAAAAAGGATTTGTTTGAAGAAAAAATCAAAAGATCTCCATTGACAATATGTTTTCCAGAGTATACGGGTAAGTTGAAGTATTAAATATTAAAAATATTAAATAGATTTAAACATTAAATTAAATTCTAGGTTCCAATTCATTTGAAGACGCTGCCTGCTATATACGCATGAAATTTGAAAGTCTAAATAAACGTAAAGATCAAAAAGAAATTTATACACATTTTACCTGTGCCACCGATACAAACAATGTACAATTTGTTTTTGATGCAGTCACCGATGTCATAATTAAAAACAATCTCAAAGATTGTGGTTTGTTCTAGAGTTGTTGAGACACAAATTAGTAGTTCATTATATCTAATATTTATGATTAGTATAGTTTTTTAATACAAACAAACACACGCACACATTTATTAATGCATACATACAAACATACATCTATACATACATATATACCGTCATCATTCCCTAGATTTTGTTTTCAAATAATATTTTTGTGGTAAAAATAATGCTTTCCATTTAAATATTTACAAGCGTTTTTGAAAACAAACATTTCCATTTACATATAAAATGTTTGAAACAAAAATTGACAAACCAGATAAAACACACCACTTTAAAACGTAATTCCCTTTTAAATTTAACGAAATCTAAAAAAAAATATTTTTTTATTTTACTTATATTTAATGAATAAGAAAAGCTGTGAAGAATAAAAAATATTAAGCTGATATCAACTTATAGATTCATGAAATATCTAGTTAAGTTAAAAAAGTAAAAAAAAAAACAAAATTCTAAACTCTTCTTCGGCTTATTGTTTTAATTTGAAAATAGATTAATATGACCTGGGGTCAAATCGTCCTCGCACTAGCGATCAAATGAAATCAGGAGCTGTCGTATAAAAATAAAATAAATCATTTTTCATTTAATTTACTGCTTTTAATTATAACAGTAAAAATCAAAAGACTTATGAATTAAATAAAAAACCATATCAATTCGAAAGTTATTGAATTTTGAAATAGGGTTTGATGCGTCAAAAATTATTATTTGATCACAAATGCGACGACTCGACATTCCCATACCTCCAGGTATGTAATGGAAATCGTGCGATTTGAGTGTAATACTTTTTTTCTAAGCCGAAAAGTAGTAATGAAAATCGATTTAAAATCAAATTACTTTTTTATTAAGAATTTGCCTATTTTAAACTATACACTTGATCAGTTAAAGCCGATTCCAAATTCTAAGTGTTGGCAAATATTCAACAAGTTTTAAAGCCATAATTTACAAAAAAAAACCTTCTCAAAAGCGAAATCGATTTCCATCACATATAAAATTAATCATATGTACTATGCCTGCTTCTTTTTTTAAATATATAAATATTTATCTTAATGCGACTGTAAATTTACTTTTTCATCAGCTCTCTTTAGCAATAATATTTTTATTTTTAATCCGTAGTGTTTAAACCGTAAAAATATATTAAATTAACGAATTTCCTTTAAGCTATAATAAGTACATAAAATATAAAAATAAAAATATATTTTAAAAAGAGCAATATTGGTAAACCGATGTTCCGAAATTTTTTAACTTCTAAAGCCTGGTTAGTAGATATTTATTGACTTCTGTCTGAATTTTAGATTTCAAAATTTGCGTTTATTTCTACACGGAGGAATAGGCATATTATGTTATGTTATCAGCTTTCACCTATATTTAATTTGTTTAACATACATCTAATAAATGTCACAATTGAGAATGAAACTGTCTGGGAAAATAACCAACCTCAATTTTAGTACACTTTTCTTTCATACACTTCCTGTACAAAAGAAAAGTTGAGGTAAAAGTCTATACCAACAGGTATACTAGACTTTTACTTTTGTAAATAGTGTCGCAAAAATCAACCGGGCCTTTGAATTCTTTCGCTAGTGTGCAGTAAAGTTTTGACAATTGTAACAACAATTTAATTTGAGGGTGCTGTAGTTTAAGTGGTTAGCACCTTGACTACTAAGCAATGGTCACGAGTTCAAATCTCAGCCGTGGCAACATCAATTTTTCTTTATAATGCATATCACAGCGCCCTCCTTCGCCGGTATTACCACATACCACTAAATCGCCGGCGAAGTAAAATAATTATAAATTGGCTATGCTAGCTTCGAACTAAAACTGTTCTAAAAATAATCATAACGTGCAATTGCAGTGTTGCCAGAATCGAAGCTTTACTATCACTAACCATCTGTCTTATCTACTACTATCCCTTTCCAAAGGAAGTACCACAGTTAATGTAGGCATTTACTGCCTGAGTGGTACTTCTCTTTAAAAAAAAAAAAAAAAAAAAAAAAAAAAAAAAAACAGCAGTTCTACAATACAGAACAAAGCGTTTTTATTGTTAAACAGTTTTTATTTTTTTATTTAATAAATTACATATAAAGACTTGTTGATTTTTTATCTACAAATAGTCTTTTTAAATTTTCAAGCCGAACTATCGCTGTTTTTAGAGGCAGTTTTCTGTAACAATTGTGATTGAATGATTTAACAGTTCTCGGTTGTTTTGAGGTTAGATTGGTTAGGCAACGTTTGCAAATAGTTTAAAAATCAGCCTTCAATTCGACAAATTCATCGGGCGTGTTACTACCCCGAATGTGGTGCTCATAATCGTTCAATCGTTCGATTAATTTGAGAAACTATGAATCGTTTTCCCAATACGTAGTATACGATACTACATATTCAGCACGACAGATGCCGTATAGTGATGATGATCCAAATGAGTCCAATCCTCATGGTGCTCAACAGTTAAACTTGTGTCCTTCGGCTTTTACGGAAAAGTTGTGTAAGGATCTTGGTTTAATTTTGCAGAAACAATCGAGCGCTTGGGAGAGAATACTGAATGTGTTATTGGAAAAATACTGCCTGATTTACTGCGAAGCGTGTCTGAAAGTTGAACCTCCAGGTTACGCTACATGCCCGACTTCATATTCAAACAATGCACTATAGCAAATTTTACCCCTTTTTTTGGCCGAAATGAATTACAGGCAAACGCAGGACCAATTTGAATGATTTTTTTTACCTGACTTTTGGAAGTCTATTAAGAGAGAGGGAGGGATCTTTAAAGTTTTGCATACTCTCAAAAAAAAAAAAAACGTTAGTAAAGTTATCTAAAAAATTAACTAAGAATTAGTTCCAAAGGGATTTCCAGGGTTATAGGTTTCCGTATCCAAGATTTTTTAGATCTTTGATAGATTCTCTGGTGTTCTAAAATGTTTTTTTTACAAATTTTTTTGAGTGCACTCTTACTCTTAAAGATAGCAGTAAAAATTTAGCTTACCAATTTAAATAAGTAACAAACAAAGTTATAAGAAATATCATGGTTTTATGGCTAGCATGTGCTAGCATTTTTTTTTTTAAGTCAAAATAAAATTCCAATTCATAATTCCATAAGTTCATCTTAAGGTCACTTTAATTTTTCCAATTTAATCGATCTAATAGATGAGTTTACCAATATTTCACTATATATCATTAAAGTACTCAACTTCGACATTATTTTCCATTATTTAGTTTTTCCAAATTATAAATTATTATTATGAAAACTTTTATTACAAACTATCACTCAATCGTTTTTTGATAACTAATTAACAAATCGCAAGCAAAACATGTGATAAAGTAACAGTCAGTCAGTTCTTTCGAAAAATTTAAACAGAGATGATTACTTTGTTATTGTTTTTTATATTAAAGCAAAAAAAAATACAATTAACAAAAATTTTGATTTTAACTTTTGGCCATAAAAATGGGTAAAATTTCCTATAGTGCAATGCCATAGAATTATTATTTATTAATTATTTATTTTTTCTATTTAAAGTTTAAAACACCCTGTACAATAAAAAAAAATTAAACACATCAAGGTCAACGACAAGGTAGATATATTTAATTTACTAGGTAGTGTCGTCCGCCCAGCTGATTTCGTAGTTCGAGATGTCAAAAGTTGTGTGTGTTTAGAAAATTTATAGTGCAGAAGTGAGAAAGCTATAAAACACAAACGCCTTCTCAATTTTCTTCTATGTTTTTGACATTTCGAACTACAAAGCAACAACAAAATGCCATGGTGTTCTTGTATTGTTGTAGTAAGATAAATATACCTTGGTAAACGATGTACAACACAAACAATTAGATATGTGATGGAAAACGAATCGATTTAAAACTACTTTGTTGTTTTATATAAAAATTAGTTTTTACTAATTTTTAATTTTTTTTTAATATTTTTGTCTAAATTCGTAATTATTGTTTTTTTAACTCTAAAATTGGTTGGCGGAATAATCGTATTCACAAATTGCCAGGGTAAACTCCATTAGCCTCCTTCAGGATCTGTTACGCGACCTATACCTTCGTATAGGAAGTCCCAAATTCAGCTTCGATTAAAATTTGTTAGGTTATACACGATAACCAAAACGATTCCACATGGTGATTAAAGCAAACACCAATAACGGTACCGCAGTACAGCTATTCGAGGAAGCCAATCAGCCAGTGCGAGAGTGAGCCGCAAACCACTCGAAGGCCGTGTAATAAGGACGGCCTGATTGACTTTAAAAGATAACGACAATGACGCGCGAACGATGTTCCCCAACCCAGAGCTACTTTACGACTGAATTATTGTTTGATTTTTAATTTCTGGTATACTTTTCAAACCCAAATGTTAACAGATGAGTACAAAAATAATTCTCAAAATCGATCAATCGTTTTCCATCACATAAATGAATATTTTAAAAAAATTTCAACAAAATCATCCAAAAAGCCACATTTCGTGTGCAGAATACCAATAAGAGATCGAAAAAATAAAGCTGGTCAAGCAAGTACTATTCCTTGTATCTTGCTTAGGTAATCAGGATTAACCGCCAAGATCGTGTAATATGATTGTTTCGCTCTTTGTGTGATTACATTAAGTCAAACGTCTGTGATAACATGCCAACGCTGCATCAATTAAACTCCGTCACACTTGAGCAAAATCTGTGTATTTGCATAAATCGATTACTATTTACAGTATTTGGTCGCACAAACATTGATTCTTAAAGTGCGTAATATTTTCAGATACATATATCGGGAAAATAAAATAAGATCCTTTTTGCGAGCATAAAAGTAAATATATTCCAAACATATGTATGTAGTTTATAATCATAATAATACTAAGTACATAATAATGTAGTTTATAAGCATAATATCTGTATCTTTAATGGTATGTGCTTTTCCCATATGATATTTTCTATAGCAATTAAACTATCGATTAGTTTAAGTAGTTTGCTATTTCTAAACATGTGGATGTGAAAGTAAGAAAGTGGATGCGGATGTGCCAAACGTTCCGGATTACCTTCCCTCGCACAATTTACCTATATCTATTGATTATTTATTTCGTTGCATTATCGAATGTAACACAACCGTACTTGTATATGAAACATTTTTTTGTTGCTGGTTCTGATATTATTCGATATGGAATGACGCGCGCACGTGTACCTCCACCCAGTGCTACTTGAAGACTCCTCACAATAGAAAATTATAAAAATACACCGCAACATCCCCAGTAATTAGCCAGAGACGGGTACCTCCTTACCAGCAAAAGAAAACCATATCTGCTGCACAGAATATAATTGTGTCGACATTTAAGTTTTAACTTGAATTTCTTAATTAAAAAAAATTTTTTAGATAAAAATAAACCTTGAGAAACTTCGTTTTCCCTTTTTAAAATAACACAAAGATTTAGAAATATGCAATTCTAAAATGTTAAATTCATTTTATTTGATCATTTTAATGCATCACAAATGCAACAAAATTATTAAATACAATATGAATCTATCTACGAGGTGGTGGCAATGGCTCATTCATAAGTTTAACATTTCAAGCAATGCAGCAAATTTCCGTCAAAAATCCGTCATCGCCACAACCTGTTAAATTGATTCGCCTTGATTAAATGTTTATAAATAATTGTTAAATAAATAAAAAAAAATTAAATTAAATTATTTCGTTTTTATTTCTTTGCGTGCTTCCTCCATACGCTTAAGGAGTTGTTTCCAATTCTGCTGCACAGTCGAGTTTTTCATAACGTATGTTTCAAACATTTTGCTGCACATACAGAACACGTAATAGGTGAAATCCCACGTATAGACCAAGAACTTAAATGCAAAACTTTCAATTTGATCTTTGCTAGGAAGTTTAACTGCAGCCTCACCTAAAGAACCTTTAGAACAAGTAGAAGTTTGAGTTTTTGTGTCTTGAGCAGTATTTGAAGTGGATGGGGATTTTGATTTTGATAGGGCTGAGGGATTATCGGAAGGTAGAACAAACATTAGTTGTGGATTAATTAAATTAAATGGGGTTTCTGTTAAATGGCTACCTGAAATTGGTGCCGGATTTGTTGTTAAGTTCACAGAACAAGTGGTTAAATAACGTTTGATATTGTAACGTGACGTAAGAGAACAAAGATGAAATTGAATGTTCTGATAAAAAAAAAAGGGTGAGACACAATTTCTTTACATTACCTTCTGTTTTTACATCTTTCGAATAAGTAGCTGCTAAAGTCGGCCTTGTAATCCATTGAGTAGCAGCCGATTGCAGCACCGGAACAGTTTTAACACTTGATGGCCATAAACAGTGTGTAGGGTGGACATACCTGATAGCAGCCAAACGTAAACTTCTAGTGGCCAACATTTCTAAATCAAAACCAAATACCAATCTGATTAAATTTAAATAATTTTCGTTTCTGTCCGACAGCGTCTTACTTTACAATGAGATCACTTTATTGCTGTTGTTTCTTTAACACAAAAAAATAAACCAAAACTTTATTGGCGAATAACTTATAAAGCTTATTCGCACAAATACATACATATATTGCAAATACTTGTAAAACTTTATTTTTTGCTAATATTTACAGCTTTTTGACGCAGCAAATTCAACTAAATCCGTTAATTGTCAAAAGATGTCATTTCGTTTGCATGGCATTTTTGAATTTAAATTCAAAGAGTATTTGACCAGGTTTTTATTCAAAATTTTTTAAATTTTATAATTTAATATTTTACACTCTTGAATATAGTGATAAAACAATTTAAATTTTATTAAAATGTTCTGATAAATCTTCATATAAAACTGAAAACTGACGATTTTCAAACGTGTTGCAAGACTAAGCAAAAGCATAGTTCTCCAATAGTTCAGCCAAGAACTTTATAATTTTGTGGCGTGCTTCAACTAGTTGTGGTGGATCGGATTTAATTGGTTCGTACATATTGGCACAGTGGGCGGTACCTGTAAATAAGAATTAAATACATTTTTACTTTGAAATAAAATCATATTGGCGTATTTATTTTTAATTTTTAACGTTTTTTAATAGGTCACATTTTTCTATAGTGCACTGGGTGGGTCTAAGTAACATAAAATCAGATATTCAGATATAACTGTAAGAAATAGAATTTTTTTAATTATATTTTGATTCAGGGAGTCAAGGAATCAAGGTATATTTATCTTACTAGGTAGTGTCGTCCGCCCAGCTGATTTAGTAGTTCGACATGTCAAAAGTTGTATGTGTTCAGAAATTTTATAGTGTAGAAGTGAAAAGGCAATAAAACACATACAGACCTTCTCAATTTTCTCCTATGTTTTTTGACATTTCGAACTACAAAGCAACAACAAAATGCCATGTTGTTCTTGTATTGTTGTATTTGTTGTAGGGACGCCACTACCTAGTAAAATAAATATACCATGCAAGGAATATAAAAAAAAGTTTCAATGAAATACATATGTTGTAGTCATTTTGAGTGCCGTGTTAATTTGGCTTAGAATAACCCTGACGAGAATATTAATATGTTTATACACATGTTAATTGCAATTAGAAATAAATGGAAATTATTTAACTCATTGTTTTTGCAGCAAACTGCATTTGGGATTATTTTCAACTTTAAATCTTGCTGATGGCCAATTTATTTTATATAGAAGATTTGTTTATACAATAGGTCTGTTCAGTGACTAAAAGTTGTTAATATTTTTTACTAAAAAGTGTTCACGAAGTCGAGAAACTATTGCAAAAAAGAGTATAAAAATGTAAGACACAAAAATTACTTGCAAGTTTTTGCTGGTAGCTTTGTTAACTTGTGCCAAGATAGTGTCGATTTTGGGAATTGGAAACTTTTACTAATAGCGTCGAGTTTGGAAATATGGTAAATGAATGTTGATTTTCCATGGTAACTTTGATATTCCTAGAAAAATGGGCGTAAGTATTAGTCAATAGATTTTTTTGTCTTAATAAGTATATCGTACAGTAATTCATAATTGAACACAACTCAAAGTTTATGAAAATCGATTTTTTCATAAACCAGTTCACAAATCAAATCTCTAATGACCATTAAAATTTTGTTTGTATCACTGTCTAAATAAAAAAAAAAAATACCGTTATGTCTGGTACTTATAATGATTATGAAATTACAACCGTGTTTTTAAAACTGATTTTTGTCTCCAAAATTTACAAATGTTTGTAAATTTTGAGTTGTAACCTTTTGTTATTTAGTATGCGATATGTAAATAGGTATTTATTACGCGAAACTTTTAAATAATATTCTCTTTTATGTGGCATGCAAATTGCTTGTCAGAATTTTTTTTTGGGGTTTTTGCCCGAAACAAAGGATCCATTCATTAGATTATTAATTAAAAATAATTTTATTCTCGAATTTTAAGTACTTTAAATTTAAACACTTTATTAATTAATTAAATTAGGATGAACCAGCCTAATCATAAACAAAACTTTCGCGTGAGTTTTTTCACTTTTACTTTTCTCCTATTATAAATAAATATTTTCCTCAATTTCTAACTGTGGGAAGAGAAAAAAATTCGGCGAGAAAAAAGTAGGTATCATGGATGAAAAAGGGGAAAAACCTCTTTATTTCTGAAGTTATTTTTTATACCTGCTATATTAAAGGAAATTTACACAAAAATTTAAGTAATTTATACCTTATTTTAGTACCATCTTAGAGGTAGACTGTGTGCATTTAGCACAGTCGCAATCTTTTCCAATATCAGTTTGATATCCACCTTCGACAGAAAAAAACAAAAGCATTCGCTAAGCTTGATTGTCAGTGGAACATCAAATTGCTTTTCTGTTGAGAATGCTTTGTAAAAACTTCCAACAAGTAACGAAAAGCTGGTTTATTTACCCGGTAGTATGTTTTTGAAACCTTTCATTAAAACGCACAAAGCATAATTTAAAATGTTTCTTGTACTAACCAAGATTGTGGCAATTCACGTGCCTTAGATACATCGCGCAACTGCCTTCTTTCCATCTTTCGATTTCTCATACTTTCCGCAAGCTTCCGAAAAGCAATACCATGTATTTTATAAAATGTTAATTTTTTATGTAACTTTATTTATTTAAAAAAAACGCATAATTCCTTGCTAAATACATAAAATATTTATAATACAATTCCGAATTTAATTATTTAAAAGTAATTTTTATGTTTTCATAATTTTAATTGAAATAAAAAACAATTTTTTCGATGAATCTATTATTCAGGTGAAATCTATTTATCAGGTGAAAGCGAGATGACAACAAGTACAACAATAGAAAACAACGGTTCAAAAAATATGTAGTTATACATGCAAAACACGTCACCGTCGGAAAAGCCTTTATATTTTTGTAGGGGTCATAGTAATACACCATTTGTGAAAATTTCAAGACTATCTATTATGGTTAAAAAATTAGTCAATGTTCATGAAAATCACGTCACTGTGGGCACACCCTTTAATTTTCACTATTTGTTATAGTTTTTTCTTTTAGTAAAAATAAACAAAACACATTAGGTTTGTTCTTTAATTAAAAATAGTTAATAAATTTATTTTTTGTTGTTTGCTAGTTATGCAGCCAGCAGCTCTAGAAACATTGCAGGTCGTTTTAACATATTTTGGGGGTCCTCGAATATAAGATTAATAAGCCCTTAAATTACTATTGTGTAAAAAATAATTCAATTAAATATTTTTCATAAATGTTGGAAGTTTCTGTTTCAAAAGTAAGCGAACACAGCTATTTTTTTACATTTTGCTTTAATATTAATTAAGGCGAATTAATTTATTTTGTCAGAGGCAGCCGACCAACCAAAAACAAAATACATGTTTTTTATTGTTGTCGTATCGCTTTCACCTGTTAAATAGATTCGCCTTGAACATGTATTTTGTTTTAGTTTGGTCGGCTTCTGGCTGCATGACTAGCAAACAACAAAAAATAAATTTATTAACTATTTTTAATTAAAGAACAAACGTAATGTGTTTTATTTATTTTTACTAAAAGAAAAAACGAAAAAAAATTAGAACTAAACAAATAAAAAGCATATAAAAAGAATCTGGACCCACTGCAGCTTCTTTAAATTGTTAAAATGTTGTGAAAATTTGTGTATGTGTTATTGTGTTGTGTGTAGTAAAAATTTAAAATAAAAAATCAACATATGTACATTCATATGTAACGCCTTTTTTAAATAATTTTTTTTTTCGTTTCAATTTTGTTTTCAATATTGTTTCTAAATAAACAAATTTTGACAAAACCTGCCTCCAAAAAACGTAAACAAACAAAATTCAGCTGGGCTATCAACACCACCTTATATAAATTCGCCTTGAACGTTTGTAAATAACTAAAAAATAAATGACACTAAGCAAATCAGCTGATTTCGAAAATTCTATTTTCCCTCTCCCTTATTATTCATTCCCACTCATTTTATGATTGGGGAAATTTTTTCTCGCGAAAAAAATTTTCCGTAAGAAAGAAATTTTCCGAGAGCATTAATTATTATCAGCCCAATAATAATTTATAAAATGTTGCTTACCTTCAATATATATTGCAGGAGTTTTAGGATTTTTTGTTTTTATCAAACCCAGTGCATGCCACGGATCGATGGAGCCATGAACATACAAAACATTTGTGGTCGAAGGCTGCAATCCACCATAATATTTATTAGTTTCCGCAACCACGGAATTCAAATATTTAGCATCCATACTAAAAATTAAACAATAAACTATTGTTTTACTTGAAAATCTAAATAATTCTTGAAGATAAAACCTACTCTGCCGCATAAATATCCATACACTGTTTGATGAAAAAGTCCACATTGAAATGATCGCCGAAAGTGTCTGTGCTATTTTCTACAGTTTGATAGAAACCAAACTCATTGCATGTCTGCCAAGTCCACTGGCGCATACCCTTTGCAACCTCAGATGACCACGAACCATTTTGCATTTCTTTTATCATTTTTTCATATTTGTAATCAAGACACTTCTCTTCAGACTGCATTAAAAGCATATCGTTGACAGCAGCCAAACGTGTAACTGGAGGACCGATTGTAGTATTGAGCATAACATCACACACCTCATCAATGGTGATGGTGGCATGAGGACTATTATCTTTGTTATACTGCACTACGCCTGCAAAATTGCCAGCTACATTTTCAAAGAAATTAGAAATGTCCAATTTGTTTTCAATAGAATCCTTAATGGGTGTACAAGTTCTGAAATAAATAACGAATTAGGAAAAACAGCGTAAGTTTCCACACTCGTAACATACTTAAACTTTTCGTCTAAATTCCGTTGACCAATCATGTGCTTCATAAGAATTTCCACTTGGGCAAAAGCTTTACTAACAGCATCTACACATTCTGGTTTATAACTTTTCAAAGATTCGCTTACCACATCAAAATATTCTGGAAATAAGAAATAAAAAGTAAAAAAAATCATTTTTGAATTTTTGGTATTTTCCGTTTTTACCTTTAAAATCGACTTTAGCCAATAGTGGTCCACTTGAACTTACAGATCCGTATATTAAATCGGGATATTTTTCTCTTGCCCAAGCGGCTAAAGAACCTGGATAAGAACCCCCAAATGCAATCCATTTTTGTGTTGGTGCCAAGTTATATTGTTGTTTCATGGCCAAAATAAATGAAGCTAAATCCGCTAGAGCTTGTTTAGATGTTAAATACTTTAAATTAGCGGTGGATAAATCTCTGTAAAGTTGGGGAAAAATTGTAAAAGTCATTTGTATACCTCATGGAATTTTTTAAAGCTCTGATACATTTTTGAACATTTGAAAGTAACGACTTTATACTTAAATAGAATTTATATATGTATATGTTCTAAAAAGCTGTATACTGTATCGGACAAAACTTACACGCGAAGTTTTATCTACTAAAATTGTGTGTTTCCTAGTGTCTAGACCTGACAAAAAATTTTCCAGATAAAAGTCAAACTTCACACAAAAAACATCACTTATAATACTTGGATTATATTTGTCTTTCTGTTATTTATTTTTTGCCATCTTAATTTTACAAAAATAAAACAACATTATAGTTTGATGCAACAGTACCTGAAAGGTTCTTTTCTAAAATAAGATTTTAAGATTTTTTTCCGTTCATGTGATGCATTTCTGAATTTTTTGTAAATTGTCGAATTTGCAGAAGTTTAAAGATGTTCTTATCGTATAACATTTTATATTGGTATAACATTTATCATTTTGCATCGCCTAAAAAAAATTGAATTATTTTATGCCACGTACTCAAAGAGTCCCAACAGTGCTTTAAATAATATAAATTTATATTCACAGGTGACAGGTAATATTAATACAAATTCGTCAATTTATGCAAAATCAAAATAAGGAAATCTCTAAAAAAAATTTAAATTGTCCAGAATTCGCCAGTCTGATTTTATTAAATTACTCCTATTTAACTTTTTTATTTTAGAAATAATTCAGTAGTTCGTGAACCACTGACGATATCGTGTATAAACTCCCCAAATTAGGGTGCTCGATTGTTGTTGAGTGTAAAAACAATATACATATGTATATTGACAAACTGTACAATAAATATTTGTATAAGCAAGCTCATCTAATGAGTGTGCTCATAAGCTCATGAGCAAGTGGTTATACTCAAACACAAACTAGCTTACTGAACACATGCCTACAGGTTCACACATGTCAAATCAACCGAAAAAAATTGTTTTCAAATTGACCATTCCCAATTTTTCTTTAATATTATCACCTAATTTGTAATTTAAATTATTCTTTCTTAGAGAGAATAAAACGAACTTAAGCTTGACTACAAATTTCATACATATGGATGTATGAAATATAAATATGTAGTTCGTCTAACAAAATTTATATTTTCAAAATTCAAAATATTTAGATAAAATTTAAGAAAAAATATTTAATATAAAATTTTACAAAACATTTTCGATAAAATTAAACTGTATTTAAGTATCATCGTCAGTTGGTGAAAACACACTGCCACAACCCGAAGCTTCCCTTTTTGTTTGATATTTATATTCGCTGTTGTTTTAGCCAACCTTCGCACAGAGGGGTATTTTGCCAATCTAGCCGGACATGAGGCCAAAAATTAATTTTGAGAAATGTACGCAGCTCGACAGACAAAAAAATTCTGCATCGTATAGTGAATTTTCAAGGCTTTTGCTTGAGATTTGTCGTTTTGGGACACTGTTAAAATCAGGAAAGTTGAGTAAATCGCATACGTTTTTATTAACTTTAAACGATTTTGAGAGGTTTGCAATGTATTTTTTGGTGGCTAAACGAATAAAGATTTTGTATTGATTTTTTTTCTCTAAAAGGGTTTATTAGTAGCTAATTATGTTAATTTTTAGGATTTTTTTTAATGATACAAAATTTCGTTCAAAATTAAAAAAAGGTTTTTTTGTAAAATTTGTTGTCAAAAAAAAGTGAAAAGCTTTTTAAGAGTGATCTCCATCGCTATACTAAAAATAATATATATCACTTTTTTTTTCTTATCTTGGATAGGTAAATACGAGTAAGAAACCCTTGTATATTCATAAAATTTTTGGTTTTTAATAACTGAAGCTAGATGTTTTTTATTTAAATCATTACATCTAACACTGTACAAAAAACAATTTAAATATAAAAAGAGATATAGACGTAGATGCCCTTTCTTTCGGAATATCTATTTTACACGCCAGAATTTACCTGTCACATAAACTGACTGTGAAAAAATGGCAAATAAAATCTGATGCGGACAAAGCCATTGTTAACGCGAGGAAAAAAAATATCCAAGATAAATTAAGAAGTGAATTAGGGCTAATAGTGAGTGTACCGAAAGCTGAATTTGGAAACACCAACGATGGTAACACTAGCAGAAGATTTTTTTCCAATCCTGAATTAGCTGCAGAAATAATTGGAATTGAGTTTGATTTCATATACCGAATCAAGGTTATTATTGAAGTAATATCAAGTGGTCAAAAAATCCAAATGCACGAGTTTGCCGATTATTGCTTAGATACTGCAAAACTTTACTTTTCTCTATATGAGTGGCATCATATGACACCTACAATGCACAAGATTTTAATACATGGGGCAACTGTTATGAATGAGGCATTGTTGCCTATTGGGCTGTTATCAGAAGAAGTGGCTGAGGCACGAAACAAAGATTTCCGGCTGAGGCACGAAACAAACATTTCCGGCCTTACAGGCAGAGTTTTGCTAGAGAGTTTTCAAGGGTTCAGTGTAACATAGATACTATTCATAGGCTTTTGGTAAGTTCTGACCCACTCTTTACTAGACCCACTCCAAAAAAAGGTCATTACCTTTTACGAAAGAAGCTATTTCTTTCATGCTTCCACCTGTACTTAACGCTGAAGAGGATTCAGATTCGGAAGAGGTCTTTGAAGAATCAGACGAAGAAGAACCATGGCACTCATCATCATCTTAGTGCAAAGGAGAAGTTGTTTTAAATAAATTAATTGTTATAATTTTAAATAAAATTTATCGTTACAATAATAAATAAATTATTACTATGAATAAATTAATTATTTTCCGATAAATAAAATACTATTAAGTAACAAATTACAAAAATATCTTTTTAATAATATTCTTGGGAGGCGGGGATTGGTTAGGCATTGGAAAGCTTAAAAATGAATATTTTTAGGAAATGGGCAAAAAAAATAAAAATTTTTTTCACAGGGACGTTTTGGGGGTGGGATTGAGGAATACCTCCCCCTGCCCATAAAAATACATTTTTATGGTTTTAAGAAGTATGTAATCTATTTCTTTTAATAATTACATTATTTTTACAAATAATTTTTTATTTCACCGCCCACAAAAGGGGCGGGGCTAAAAATGGCATATAAGAATCTCTTGAGTCCAACTTTAAGCTTTTGAACATTCTTTGACCTTAAAAGTTGTAATTGCTAAACAAAATGAAGGGTAAATCAAAAAAGAACCTGCATTTTTCAGAGGTAGGATTAGTTCTTCCAAGGGGATCTTTTTTCTCCTTGATCCGATTATTCCTATTTTATAGCTTTGACAGCCTATGACCATAACAGAAAAAAGTAATGTCCGGCTAGAATGGCAAAATACCCCTATGTGCTTCGGTTAGCAACTAGATTTGTTTGGTTCGTACTAGATTAGTACTAACTCAAAAACAAATGTTAATTTAAAACAAATAAACAAAAATTGCTCTCATTGCTTGGATTTATCTGTGTGCTTGGTCACGGCATCAATATTGGTAACTTGTCTAACGGATAGAAATAGATGAGATTTGTGAAATCCCAATCTTAGCATGCCGATGGTTAACTAAATTTACCACCACAGTTCTGAAGCATAGCTACCAGATTTTTTAGAGGTAATATCGTCATATTTTTGGGAAAAATCGTAATTATAGCTTATTGAAATCATAATAAAAACGTCAAACGCTTTTTTACCAATAAAACATTTTTTATTAAAGGCAAATCATATCAAAAAACTCTTAACTCAACAAATCTTAGTAATAAAACAGAATACAGGGATCTTTCTTATTTTAGTCTTATATATATTTACCTAAATACTCTTTCCACATTTTATGAAGAATGTTGAAACTAAAGACTCGTTTGCAACTCTCATATTTTGTTCCAATATTGTAGTAAGTTTATATGTTTTTATCAGGATACATTTTTTTGGTCTACTTATTTTAGTTGCCTGGATTCAGTTTCTAGCTCTTGTATTTTACTGTCTTCAACAAAATAGGAAATTTTTCTTTATAATTTCAGAAAACCAACTATTTTCTTCATTAATAATATTAAGGTCCATTATTATAACTTACCTTTAGCTAAAGTTAGGATTTTGTTGGAGCGATAAATAGTTTTTCGTTATAATAATGTGGATAATGCTCATTGCTATAACTTGTCGTTATAGTACGTGATAGATAAAAGTGGGTTTTAGCTTAATTTTAATAACGAAATACCCTTTATCGCTCCAACAAAATCCTAACTTTAGCTAAAGACAAGTTATAATAATGGGCCTAAATAGATTAATTTCGGCTAGAAATTTGAGTTTATTTTCAAAATCAAGGCTTGATAATATGTGATCAGATAGCTCTATATAAAAATTAACACAATTATAAATAACTAGCTGTGAGGCACTCAGAAACAAAGGCTTTATATAAAATTTTAAAAAATAAAAAGTGCTGCCAGGTTTGCAGTACTTTTAAGTCGGTAAATTTACGTACTTCCACTACTTTTTCTCTATTTTTCAACCGAGATACTAAGGTACCTCCTCACAAAATTTTATTAAACTTTATCCAGTAGTCTTTTCATGATGCGAACACAGATAGAGAGACAGACATACGATTACTAACTGTACCAGCAACAAAATTTTCAAAAAATAATTTATGTACAGAAATATAACTGTAACAGTTTTATTATATGTATACATATCAAATTTTTTGCTGTTTCATCTATTTGTGCCTCTGCCAATACTTCTCTGGCTTAAAAATATTCCTAAATAAATGTCTTCAAAATCTAAAAAAAATGTTTTTGTTTTTTAAAATCAATTAAATAAAAGTTTTGCATTTCATTATATAAATTTTGAATTTCAGTACTCTCGCTTTGAAACATTGTATTTATATTGTTAATAAATCCTAAAATATATTTTTGAAAATTTAGGTAAATTTTATTTATGGAATTTATATAACTCAAAATCAACTTAGCGGTGTCAATATTATAAATATTTGATGCAAATTCTTTACTGTCAACAACAACAGCTTCTAGGAATTACCAACGCGTCTGATACATTTTTTAGTTTTTTTTTTCTAATAGACTTAAAATATTATAAAATTAGTTGCACCTCCTCTTCAAAGTATCTAACATTGATGGAAGAGTCAGTCAAGCGTAAGAAGAACACAACACCAAAGAATAACAGACACATTTTATTATTAACAAATTATTGGTGTCATTTTTACAGAGCTGTGCTGAGTTCAAGGGTGCTTTAACAGTTTAAATTTTGAAAATTTTAAATACTTTAAAATCGTCAAAATTAGGGTATAAATCGTCCCATCGTCACCATGACCCAAAATCGTCAAATCTGGCAGCTATGTTCTGAAGTCGTCTGAGATTCTAATCAAGGCGAATTTATATAAGGTGGCATCGCCGCGACAACAAATAAAACATGTGCATGTACAACAGACGCCAAAAGCACTATTTAAAATATCAATCCAACAACTAAAAACACTTCTTCTTACCATTTCTGGTAGTATTTTGTATTTTTTTTTATATTGAAACATTTTTTTAAAATAAATACAATTTTATTTCTTTTTTTAATTTAAAGAAGTTAGAGTGCTATATTCGGCCGTGCCGAATCTTTTATACCCTTCACCAAGGTGATTTTATTTATACAGAAATGTATCTATATGTATATATATTTATGTAAAGATATATACATATATATATATATATATATATATATATATATATATATATATATATATATATATATTTATATATATATGTACACTTTGATGTCAACACTAACTGCGGAAACGGGTCGACCGATTTCAGCCAAAATTTCAGGATGGTCTGTAGGTGGTTTGTGTGAAGTTTGCACGAAATCGGCTCAGTGGTTCTGGAGATAGGGCATTTACATTTTCCTATATATTACAATACAAATATCAACAAAATACCCTCAATTTTCCATATTATGATTTTTTGTTGTCACTTAAAAAGTTACCAAACCATGTATCGTAATGTCTTATGTGTATAATGACATTCGGTCTTTCTAATTGGAATTTTGAGCTGAATCTTTTCAGTCGTTGCTGCGATCGTAATTTTATTTGTGCGCAGACCATTAGATTTTTCATTTAAAATACACCTGCATTGTATCATAGGTATTTGTTACTTTTTTCATTACGTTTCCTTCACCTCCTCGATTGGTTGAACCCGAATTTTGATGCTGTTGTTGGGATGTATGCAAATGCTTTGTGGCGAAACTATAATTGTTTCTCTTCTGTTAAGAGTGAACCTATAGGGTGGACAAAACCGAAAAAGGTATTGCGTATTGCTTTCTATTAAGGTCTCTAATACAAGTCAAAGCAGAAAAACCCTACCAATCTAAAAACAAACCCCTCGCCCCTCGCAGGGGGTTATTGATCCCCCGAGATCTGTATGCACTCCTTGCGATCTACCTGTCGCAATCTAATATTTATTTGACAAAAAAAGGCAAAACAGAAACATTAAAGCCGAAAAAAATTAAAAAAAAATTTAAAAAAATATAGGTGGGCGTGGTTTTTGGCCCGTAGCCTCCAAAGGAATGATCCGATGTTGCCGAATTGCAATACCAAAATTTTTGAAACTATGCCTGACAGATTGGTATGCTTAAATTTTTTGTATCTCTTCTGGTGCCTTGGCAAATGACATTACAACACTAACACGGACAGACGGACATCGCTTAATCAACTTCTCTATGTATAAGGATCAAGAATATATATACTTTATGGTGTCGGAAATGAATATTGTAGAAATTACACACGGAATGACAAATTTATATATACCCTTTCCACCTGTGGTGAAGGGTATAAAAAACGAATTATTGATTTGACAGCTGCTATGCACAAAAAAGTAAAGCAAAAAATATTTAAGTTCGCCGTGATGCCACCTAGTAAAATAGATTCGCCTTGATTCTAATAAAATTAATTGAATTTGTTTTTTGCATTGTGACTGTATAACAGAAGTTGTCATAATGATGAGATTGAGGAAAAGGCGTTTCATCTGTCAAGGTTGCCCGATATATCGTCCTTTCATACCTTTTCTAAACTATCGACTGAAGAACTGGATAATTTAAATATTTTCTATTTATCTACGTGAGCCAAGATAGCGTCGACGAAATAGCGTCGATTTTGGGAATAGTCATTTTTACTGGGAGTATCATAGTTTCCATGGGAAAAATCAGCAACGGTTTTTTGTGCCCACTAGGGATGAAGCCACTTTTCTCGGGAACGGCTCTGCGATTTTTTGGAACGATTGGTTTAAAATGTTCATTAAAGTCTATATTTTAAAAATATATAGTCATTTTTCCTGGGAGTATCATAGTTTCCATGGGAAAAATCAGCTAAATCTATGCTATTACAGATATTTATTTTTCCCCGGTTTTTAATTCCCAAAATCGACGCTATTTCGTCGACGCTATTAGTAAAAATCTACGCTATTAGTAAAATTCCCCATTACAGGGTATTTATTTTTCCCCGTTTTTTTTCCGGTTTTTTAATTCCCAAAATCGACGCTATTTCGTCGACGCTATCTTGGCGCACTTTATTTATCTTACTAGGCAGTGTCGTCCGCCCAGCTGATTTAGTAGTTCGACATGTCAAAAGTTGTATGTGTTTAGAAATTTGATAGTGCAGAAGTGAGAAAGCAATAAAACAGATACACGCCTTCTCAATTTTTTTCTATGTTTTTTGCCATTTCCAAGGCGAATTCATACCAGGTGGAGTTGATAGCCCAGCTGATTGTTTTTTGCTCTCGTTTTTTTGCTAATGGCTTGTCAAAAATACATTGTTTCATATCTGCTAATCTAATGTCAAAGTTGTTGTTTTGTTGTAGTTGTTGCTCTACTGCTCACACCTGGTATGAATTCGCCTTGGCCATTTCGAACTACAAAGCAACAACAAAATTACATGTTGTTATTGTATTGTTGTATTTGTTGTAGAGACGCCACTACCTAGTAAGATAAAACTACCTTCAAAAAATCAAAACAACAACAATAGACATTTAAACGTAAAGCTAGCAAAACTTGTAAATTGTACCAAATTAGTCATGGGTGTACAATTGTACTTTTCAAGTTTAAAATAACAAAATTTTGTGAGGACGTACCTTAGCATCCTGATTCCAATAAAGGATACTTTATTTTCGCAAAATATCTCATTTCCAAGAGAAAGTGGAGAAAATGCAGCGAAAGTACGCAAATTACGGTTAAAAAGGTACTGAAATTTTCGGTTTAAACTGGAATATTAAGGCGAATTAAATTATTTCGACAAAACCAGCCAAACAAACAAAAAATTGGTTAAGCAACTCATACACGTTGCAATGAGTTGTATAACCAATTCTAGGTATCAGTTGTATGCGCTCCACAAACGATACAATTTAGCGTATAATTTCATGTACAACTTCATTTAACAACCCAGCTCTCTCAACGTAAGATGGCGTTCAATATTCTCTCATATGCTATAACTCAAGGATGATAGAAGACAAGGTTACGCCATCCGAAAATAAAATTTAAATTTTCTGCACATGTCGGCGTAATGACGTTAAGAAACTGTCTTCCTATTGGCTAATAATTCCGATTGAGAGTATAACTAGAAATTTTTAATATAAATGTTAAGAGTTTGTTTGCAGGGTTGCCAATGTTTGCCTATTATTTAGATGTATTTGTACGTATTTATTTGAAGCAATTTGTTGATTACAAACTTGGCAACCTTAAATTGGTCGAACATCATTTAACGGGAAAACATGCGCATGGCGTAATCTTGTCTTGTATCATTCTTGCTATAACTGACATCGTCCGTAAATAATACCTAACATTCAATGTTAACTGCAAGGTGATCATAACAACACTAATCACAAATACTAGACTTGGAGTAGCTCACGAACCAACTAGTTCAATTGAACTATTCCATCAATTGAACTATATGAACTTTTTAAAATTTGTATGTCTACCTAAATAGTTGAATTTTTAAGTTGTGGTTTGAACTATTAAACAAAATTAACTAAAATGTACATAAGTACGTATACATATTACCATACAATTTATTAACCATATCAAGAACGTATGAATTTATTATTTTTGAAAATTATTTGTTAGAGCTGTGAATGCATCATTCAGTTTTGAATTAATTCGCGAATCATTTATACACTGAATTATCAAATTTTGAATTAATTATTTTCACACAAAAAAATTAATTTGAATTTAAATCAATTCAAATTACATTCAATTCATTTTTTTGTGTGAAAAGAATTAATTCAAAATTTAAAAAGAATTTAATCAACTAATATGCACAACTCTATTTTCTATAAAGACCCTTAATTTTTTGAGTCCCCGAGATCTGTATGTACTCCATGCTATCTACTTGTCGCGGTGTAATATTTATTTAACAAAAAAAGCAAAAGAAAATCATTACAACCGAAAAAAATGTGGGCTTTTCTGTATCTCTTCTGGTTCCTTGGCAACGTTGATTCAACCCGAACATAGACGGACATCGCTCCTCTATGTATAAGGATCTATAATATATGTATGTATATACTTTATGGGTTCGAAAATGAATATTGTAGAAATTACACACGACATGACAAACTTACATGTAGATACTTATATACACTTTCCACCTGAGGTAAAGATTATAAAAAATTGTGAATATCAAGTTTTCTTATTGATAAAATCAAAAAGATTTGCCACATGAAAATAATAAGGAGTCTCTTCGGAAAAATCTTCTCTTCTTTTTGCTGGGATACCTCAACAAATCGTACTCCAGTAGATAATGTGCCACCAGCAACTAATTCACTATGTTGGCACACGCCAAATTGGAAATGAACTCGAGAACTTTCTCAAGAATCAACAAATTGACGCCATGCAGATTTCAGTGACACATTTAACACATTTGGATACCTATGTGAAAAACTTAAATTGACTTTAAATGCCCATGACTGGTCATTTAAGTTAAATTTAAATACAATTTAAAGATAAATGACATTTAAACACAAAGTCTAAAATTGGGCCTTAAGATATCAGTACTTACTGTTAGTTCATGCACATTGAAGATACAATAAATAACATGAAAACATTTTTAGCAATTGTTCTCATTAATAATTTTAAACAAAATAATATAATAACTTTATTATTTTCAAACATTCTTTTGAAAACAACAAAGTTATTAAAATCTTACTTTTAAACATTTCTTATGTAACTCACCTTGTCGGCCTAGATTTTCCATAGAAACGATGTTCCAATTGAAAACATAACGCACCAAAATGTTCAGCATAATGTATCCAAGCACCTTCATTCATCCACTTTTTCGCTGCTTCGGCTTCTCCACCGATCATTATGAATATGGGTGCATTTGTATCATTACGATAGTGGTCAGCATTGACAAAGTACCGTTGCTTCCAGGTGACAGTATTTGTATCATCAAAATGGTCTAAAAGCTGCTGATACCACAAATCGGCAGATTCCCGTTCACTTTGCAATGAAGAAATTTTGCTGGGTTCACCAAGAAAACCATTCCAATAACGTCCTAAGCGATAGTTTTTATTCAAAGCAAACACCCCGTTCTTATCAGTTTGCACACAAACGAACAAGACTAAAGCAACGAGACACAGCCTACAAAGCCAAAGAAGATTGTGAGGCGCTGAGACACTCATTATTAATTATCAGTGTGATTACTTATGTATTTGGATGTATGTATCTGCTTAGGTCAGCAAAAAGAAAATAGTGATGATGGTGATATAGAAGAGAAATTGTAGAGAGTCTGTTCTTAATATTCAAAACAAAAGCAGGTTTATTGTTTATTTAAAAAAGTTTTAATATTTTAAATAAATTGGTTTAAATTTGATTCTCTTTATAATTTAATTATAAGAAAGCCTGCAGTGAAATTACTTACATATTTTTCTTTTAAATGATTTACTTGTTTATAAAATTTGTATAGAAATTAGAAATCACAGCTTACAAAACACACCACCGTCCTCTTAAAACGAAGAATAACGAATAAATTATCTGCTGTCGTTGGCTTAAGCAATGTATCAGCGCGCTTCACTAGCAAACAATTAAAACGAATTAATTTTGCATTTTATTTTCCATTGCTAGTGGATCAGAGTGACCAGTTTGACATTTTTGCAGCTAAATTTAGCATTATATTTTTTTCAATTTACCTGCAAATTTTTCAGTTAACATTTTGTTTAGCATTTTTCAATTACTTATTTATCGTTTTTGGCATTATTTAATTTTAGAAAAATCCTACAATCATTTTGGTCTAATTCAATATTTAAAGTTTATTAATAGTATTGTAGACCAGAGTTACTTTTTGGGTCAATCATCGCAAAATAAATGAATTTTTTAAAAGCTATTAATTAAATTCAAAACAAGATACAAACTAATCGATTGGTCGAATACTTTTATAAATTTTATTCAATTAAACGGTAAAATATTATATTTAGTTATTACCGAACTGCTTCACTAACACTTACGAAATGCAAATACATAATCCAATTGCGTACTTGCTACGGTTTAAGTATTAAAACATTTTTGTAATACGAGTATTGTAAACCTGAGTCAGTTTTAGGTTATTGAATCAATAAATGAAATCAGCGCTAAATTTTGTATTGCATGATTACGAGTACATATATGGAACTACAAGCTTTCCAAAATGAATCAGAGTTACTAAAATTTCAGTTTTATGCCCAGTAGGTTTGATTTTTTGCATTAATTTCTACAAAACTAAAATTAATTATGTGGTCGTTTATAGAAATAAAAATAATGTAGTCGTGTTTTTAAAAATTTATTGTATATTGTACACAAAAACATTTGATCAACACAGAAATAAAAATATATTTTTTTAAAAGTGTAAAAAACATACAATGTCATAAATTCCATTACCAAACAATTGTCTGAACCATGGTACATTTATACAGGTAAAACTGTTAGAACAGCTGTTTAAATTTGCTTATCTGAAAATGTCAAACCTTTTATAAAACTCTGTTCGCGCACTTAAAAATAATTTTAAATAATTTTTAAAAAGAATAAAATTTTTTTATACTACTCAGTGCCTTGTGAACTAATTGCTGTATTTTATTCAACCCTTTATTTAAATAGCAATGATTACTTAAAGAAAAGAAAATAATTCTTGCAAAAAAAAACAGACTTCAAAACAGACAAACTTAAAATCATGTTTCTTTAAGACGGTAACTATTGCGACACCCTGTAATTTCCGAATTGAAATTTTATACTAGTTATAGCGGTCGTAGCAATACAGGTTTATTATAAATTTGAACCGTCTGTCTGTAACGGTTTAAAAGTTTTGCCATATACATCAAATTACATAAACTATTGCGACACCCTGTAATTTATAACTTTAAATATTTATACATATTATAACAGATATAGTAATGGACATTCTGTCTAATTGTTAAGCGTTTATCAATAACTGTGTTTTTTCCTAATAGTTTTTAGGACACTTTAAATTAAATATTTTGTAATTTAAAATATTAAAAGTTGGGCACTTAGGTGAAAAATAAAACTTTAACTTTGAAAAATAAAACACGACCAGTTAATTTCGATATTACTTCGCAAGAAATACATATTTATTTTAAATCTTATATACTAAAAAAGCCAGTATTATCTATTCAGCAAACCCGTTACTTTTTACATTGCAAGCTGTAAGGGTTTACTAGTAATTATTTTATATTAAAATTTAGGTATTATAAATTCATTTGTTGTTATTATTATTATTGTTATTATTATTATTATTATTATTATTATTATTATTATTATTATTATTATTATAAATTAATTATTATTATAAATTATTATTATAAATTAATTATTATTATTATAATATAAATTAAATAAATGTGTGGCCCAACATTCCGGCCCCGTTGAAGGACTGGACGTCTTCAAACATATGGCAAAGGAGCCAATTTACATATTGGGCGTTTAAAAATTCCGCTTCTGGTCTTGACCTCCGCCACCCTGATCTTGCCGTCTTCTCCCTCGTGGACGCTGACTCTCCCGGTCAGCCAGTTCTGTGGCGCGCAATTGTCCTCGTGGATTATTACCACTTGACCGACCTTGAGACTGGGCATCTCCTCGTGCCACTTGCCTTTGCCCTGAAGTCCCAGGATATAGTCGCGAGACCAAGCTTGCCAAAATGTCTGCTTGAGACCGCAAAGCTGTCGCCATCGCTTCCATAATTTCCCCTCGTTGCCTCTCACGTCTTCTACGGATTCTAGCGGCAGCGAACGCAGACCCCCTCCTATCAGCAGGTGCGCTGGAGTTAGCGCTTCTCCGTCGTTGGGGTCTGGAGACAGCGGTGCTATGGGTCGACTGTTGAGCACCGCCTCTACTTCTGCGAGCATTGTGCCCATCTCTTCTTGAGTGAGCGATGCGTTGCCCACGGCTCGCAGAAGTAGGAACTTCGCCTGCTTCACGGCTGCTTCCCACAGTCCTCCGAAGTGAGGCGCCCGAGGTGGTATGAAGCTGAACTTCACCCCGGACGACGCTGCGTATGATGCGACGGCCTGTTGCACCTGCTTCAGTACCCGACTGGCTCCGACGAAGTTCGTCGCGTTGTCGCAGTATACCGTTTCTGGCAGTCCTCTCCTGGCAGCGAACCTTTTAAAAGATAGAAGAAAAGAATCAGTAGACAGATCAGATACTAATTCTAAATGTACCGCCTTAGAAGTGAAACACACGAAAACCGCTATATACATTTTTATTGGTGGTCTACCACGAATTCTTAATGATACGTTCACGGGACCACAGAAGTCTACACCGACCGTTAAAAAGGGACGGTTAGCTCTCACTCTACTAGTGGGTAAATTGCCCATAATTTGGGACATTAATTTTGGCTTATAGCGGAAGCAATGAACACACTTTCGAACTATTTTGCTGCACTCTTCTTTCGCATTAATGAGCCAAATATTTTCTCGCGAAAGAGCTACAAGTGCTTTTGTGCCAGCATGACAATTTTTGAAGTGCAGATTTCGCAAATAAAGTGTGACAAAGCTATTTCTTTTCGGTAATAAAAGTGGGAACTTGGTATTGTACTTCAAGTTTGCATTAAGCAATCTCCCACCTACCCTTATAAGTGAAAATGTCCGTTTCTCTTCAGTAAACGTATGCACAAATGGTGTCAATCTTTGAATATTTGATGGCAAGACAAGAGATTTTTGTAATTTTTGTATCTCCTCAGAAAAATTATGTTTCTGGATTGTCTCTACAAGCCGAAGGAATGCCAATTCAATTCAATTGCAGTAGGTGTAGAACTTTTCTCTATTTTACGTTTCTTTAGAGCGTCAACAAATCTAAATACAAAAGAGGTTACTCGCAGCAACTTTTTGTATGACGAATATTTTTCTATTAGATCCAAAAAGCAATTTTGTGGATCCTCTACTGCAAGAAATACATTTGTTTTTCTTTTTTCGAATAATTGTTGGTTCTCCGTTAACTCGAAATGTTCGTTAACAGGCCAATGGGAACTATCGCTTAGTAAAAACGAAGGTCCTTCAAACCAAATAGAATTTTTTAATTCTTCGACATCACATCCTCTTGAAACAATATCGGCTGGATTCTGCTTAGTTGGCACATGGCGCCATGAAACATTTTCAGACCATTCTTGAATCTCAGCCACACGATTTGAAACGAACGTAGATAGTGAAGATGGATGCGTTTTAATCCAATGCAGTGTTATTTCGGAATCAGTCCAGAAATTAACACTCTCGATTTCAAAGCTCATCATTAACTTAATTCGATTCCACAACTTAGCCAATAGGTGTGCAGCACATAACTCAAGTCTCGGAAGAGATTTAGTCTTGAGTGGAGCAACTTTAGATTTCGCCGTAAGTAGTCTCGATACAATTTTGTTCGAATCGGAGCTTCTAATGTATATGCAACAACCATATGCTCGAATTGAAGCATCAGCAAATCCATGAATTTGAATTTTTGCTGTAGAAGTTGTGTTCACGAATCTTGGGATTGTAATTGAATCAATTTCCAGTAAATTAGATTTGAAATTTTCCCACGAAGTATATAGTCTCATAGGAATCGATTCATCCCAGTCAAGTTTTTGAATCCAAAGTTCTTGTAATAACATTTTGGATTTTGTTACTATCGGGCATAAGAGTCCGAGAGGATCGAATAAACGAGAAGAAACTGATAATATGTTTCTTTTTGTAGCTTTTAATTCTTTAAAATTATCTTCCAAATGAAACTTAAATGAATCATTCTTCGGAACCCAATGTATGCCGAGAGCTTTTGCAGAATCGGAATCGCTTGATAAAAGTTTTTCATTTTGTATTGAATTTATAATATTAGGATGATTTGAAAACCATTTAGTAAGTTTTAAACCAGCTGAACTTAAAATTTCAGTAACCTGGTTACGAGTTATATTGAGGTCTTGGTAGCTATCAGCTCCAGTTAGCAAATCATCAACATAGAAATCACTGCGAACAACTTTTGAACCAATAGGTAAAGTCTCTTTGTACAAATCGCTTAAATGAATCAAACATCTGATGGCCAAAAATGGCGCTGAAGCTGTGCCGTAAGTAACAGTGTTTAAACGAAACACTTTTAAATTATCAGATGGATTCTCTCTCCAAAGGATTAATTGATAATTTCTGTCATTTTCAGAAATTAAAACTTGACGATACATTTTTTCAACATCTACAGTGATTGCGTATCTATGGAAACGAAAACGGATCAATGTAGAATATAATTCTTCTTGAATTGTTGGACCAACCATTAACAAATCGTTAAGTGATACATGCGAAGAAGTTCTACATGAAGCATCAAAAACTACTCGAAGTTTCGTAGTTGAACTCTGAGGTCGCAAAACACATTGATGTGGTATAAAATAGTGAGGAAAATCGGGCATTTTGTCTAAAAGTGACATATGACCTAAATTGAAATACTCTTTCATAAAATCATGATACATCTGCCTCATAGTATCATCTTTGGAAAGTTTTCGTTCCAAAGAGAGAAATCGTCTTTTGGCAGTTTCAAACGATGAACCAAGCAATTTTGTATCAGATTTGAAAGGCAATGAGACTTCAAATCGTCCTGACATTAAACGTCGTACTGAATTTCTAAATTTGTCCTCACATTGTTGCTGTTCCTCAGAATATATTTTTGTTGACTCGTTTGGAATATCTTCTAATTCCCAGAATTTTCTGACTATTGAATCAACATTGCTCTCGTTTTCTACAAAAGTATTCAAATGAAAAACGTTGTTATTTGTCGAGCCCTTTGATTGATTGTATTTTCCAGTTACAATCCAACCAAGCGAAGTCTTTTGAAGAATTGGCAGGCTCGGGCCAGACTTTATTTGGCCAACACAAATTAAATCGAAGAAAATTTCTGCTCCAATTAATAAATCAATTTTTTGTGGCTTATAAAAGCAAGGATCAGCTAATTCTATATTATTAGGAATATTCAAGCTAGTTGTATTTATTTTGAGATCAGGTTGCAAATTTGTAATTGAACTCAATACCCAAAACTTAGAAGTAAAGTGAGTAGAGTTAACCCTCGACGTGACAGTTAAATTTACGCAAGATTTAGAAATTGAATTTGTTTCACTTATACCATTTAAACTCAATCTGCCTCCTTCTTTTTTCAATCATAGTAGCTGTGCAAGTTCCTCAGTTATCAAATTTGGTTGAGAACCGGAATCTAAAAGAGCTCTGGCTAGAATAAATTTACCAGAACTACTTCTTACTTTCACTACAGCTGTGGCAAGAATAATTCTTTCCTCAGATGAAGAGTAATTCACCGAAGCGTGAGAAGTAGACGGCTGTTCAGAGTAGATATTCGAATTGTTAGAACTTGTATTATATCTATGTAGTAGTGAATTATGAGAACCACTACATATTCTACATTTAGAAGATGAACATCTTGCTACTGTATGACCTTTTTTCAAACAATTAATACATGCTGGTACGGATTTTATGAATTCAAATTTTTGTGTTACGGACTCAGCAGTAAAAGAAGGGCAATTATTAATCATATGTTGATTTGATTTGCAGAATAAGCATTTGTCAGCAGATGGTTTCGATTTTGTACAATTTAATGATGTCCTGTTATTTTTCTTCTTAGAATATTCAGTTTTATTATTATAATTATTATTAAACATCGGTCTTGAACTCGAAGATTCGTCAGCAGAAATATGCTGATAGCGTTTGTTCAAGGCGGATTCACAGTCTGACCACAACGGGAGCTTTTCGAAATCAAGCTGTTCTTCCCACTTCGATTTGGTCACTGGATCAACTTTGGACATCACTAAATGTATTAAAATGGCATTTGTAATTTTCTTGTCATCGCCAATTGATAATAGGGAATCATATATAGCAGAAACTGTGTCTATCATGCTTCGCAAAGCAGTAGCCGAAGGTTTTGTGATTTCTGGTAAATCAAAAAGCTTAGAAATATTATCAAAAAATATTAAACATTCGTTGTCATAAACCTTTTTTAAACTGGCTAGTGCTTTGGGGTAATTTTCTTCTGAAATCTGAAAAGCTTTAACTGTACCTAAAGCTGAATCGGACAAGCATGATATCAAATGATTAAATTTTTCAATATCTGTCAACGTCGGATCATTGTGGACCAAGTTCTCAAATAAGCTCATAAAGTTCTTATAATCAGAATACTTTCCAGTAAATTTGGGGAGCTTCATATTTGGTAGTCTTGACTGATGGCTTTGAGCACAAAATGAAGTTTCAGGCATATTTGCCTGTCTATTTTTAGCCAAGAGACTTAAAAACATCGCTTTTGTGGTCACACAAACTTCTTCAAGCTCAGCTCTATCGTCATTTTCGGGATCAAAATTATCCACGTCAGACTGAAACTTCATTGCTTGATCAATATACGTTTTTAAAATATCTAAGCGGCATTCTAGTTCGATGGGATTGAAAGAAATTGTCTTATCCCTAATAGATTGCCGAATTCGAACGATATTTTGTACAACCTTTGCCTTTTTTACCACTATTTTCTCTAAAGTTTCCATTTTGGAAGGAGAATCTTGACGTTTTCTACTAGTCATATTAATTTAATTTATGTAAATAATTCCTCAAAGCAAAAGTTTAAAATACCAAATTAATTTATTGGTCGAAATATTTTTAAAAACGAAGAAATTAAAATTGCTTTGGATTATAAGAATTAAAAATATATTACTCTCTCGTCGGTTACACAATATTCGGTTTTTCTTCTTTTATTCGAAATATTATTTGATCAATTTGTTCCGAAATTAAAAATAATTTATTTAATTTTTTCGAAAACCACTTTAAAAACAGCCTTTGGTAAATAAAAATAGTTATTTAACCAAGTAAAATCGAATTAAAGTTAATTAGCAAAAGTAATGTAAAATAAAAACGTTAGTTAGAACACACTAATAATAATTATTTTCCAATTATATGAATATTAATTTTTCGTTGATAGTGTGAACGCACCAACGAATTATTATTTTAAACTTGTATGTAAATTAACTTTTCGATGCTAGTGTAAACGCACTACACTGTTAGCAGCTGCTGTATGTAAATTAATACAAGTGGTATAGGAACACACGGAATGAAACACTGATCTTAATAATTTAATAACAACGAATGAAAGAATAAAAGAAAATGCAAATTTAGTATTAATTATTTTATTTAAAATAAACAAAATTAACACTCGCGAATATTTTTGTGTATTAAATAGCGAAATTAAAATTATTTTAAATTTATTAAAATGCCGACGCACAGTGGCTGAAAATCGTTTTTCGTTGGCCAAAATTCTGTAACTTTTGAACCGATCAAAATATTGAAATAATTTTTTTTTAATGGAGAGATATTTAGCTCAGCTTGATTCAGTTTTAATTACATTAAAATTGATTGAGGACTTTTTAAGGAATTCGAGGTCAAAGTTAAACATTTTAATTTTTTTCACTTTCAGAGTGAAATATGGGTTTATTCTGTGTGTAACATAGTAAAATATCCCTCTAAGATCCAAAAAAGTATATATATTCTTGATCAGTGATGAAATCTAAGACGATATAGCTATGTCCGTCTGTCCATACGTCCGTCTGTCCATCCGGCCGTCCGTCCGTCCAATCGCCTGTCTGTATGAACACGATTCAGTCTAAACGAAAAGAGCTAGACCCTTGAAATTTGGTACATATATATCTTGAAGGATAGGGCAGGCTAAGTTCGTAAATGGGCCAAATCGGACCAGGGGGAAAAAAATTCCCCTAAGAAGAACTAAACCAACCCCTGTAAAACTACACATTTTTACAATTTTTTTGTAAATTTGTTAAGCAAATGAAACATTTTTATGTCAAAGAAGGTTCAAGGTCTTTATCCTGGAGCCAGAAAATCATAAAAATTTATTTTTGACCCCGCCCCCTTTTTGTGGGCGTTTATATAGCATATTATATGAAAAATAGTGTCAATAATTAACAAATTGTATTACCTAAGCCTAGATTGCATAAAAAATTAATTTTTAAGCTTTCATGACGAAAAAAAATTTTTTTTTTTTGGTTAAGCAACAAGAAAATATAATTTTTATTCATTTGACTTAAATATTAATTGCATATTCCATATTTTGTTCTGTGCTATTTCTGTTCTTTAGTAGTTTTTTGGCTTCTTCATCTAAATCCCGATGGTCCACTTTCCATTGATTTCGAATACTGGATATGAACGGATCTGACGTTGCCAATAATATATTAAATAGATCTTCATTTGTTGAATTCCGTGAAATTTTCCTAGTATTGTGCTCTCTATAAAATATGTAATCATTGTTCCTTTTTTCCTGAGCCTCCTCTGATAGATCTCCAAGTGGCACCAAATGATATTTAATGACATCTTCACCATGATAAAGGATTTTGTGAACTGTTGCAGACATATTTCTCCATGGGTAGTTAGTTGTATATATTTTTGCAGTTTCCTTAGCATAATCTCCAAATTTTCTACAGTCAATTTCTTCATAGCACGCAAGTACTTCTAGTATTATTTTAAATCTGAAAATAAGGTTGAAATCCACTCCTGTTATTTCAGATGCTGTTTCTGGATCTGAAAAGAATCTTCTTGCGGTATTGCCATCATTTGTATTGCCTGACCCTTGTTTTGGCTGATCTATAATCAGTCCACGTTTGCGATATTCCTCTTGAACATGTTTCTTTTTTGAACTTCTTAACTCTTTGTTGGTCACGTTGTTTCTTATTGATCCTGAAGACCCGAAATCCAAAGTCGTATTCTTGCGTGTAGTGGTGATAATCCAAATTCATATGCATCGGTATTATCTAATGATTTTGCTGGGACTTGGTTTAATTGGGTTGATGTTGCTTGGCATATAATGCAGCTGGATGCAGCCTTCGTGTTAGTCAAAGCCTGACCCACTTTTCCATCTATCATTGTCAGGACTAACTGGTAGCTTACTTCAATTTGCTGCCCATCTAACTGTAATTGTAATGACTGTAGTGCTGTAATTTGGGCCTTGATATCACTAATTTCTTTATTAATAACATCATTTGTTTCTTTTTTGAATTGAAATTTGATTGGCCTGCAGTATTTCGTAGAAGATGGTGTCTCATTTTTCCAAATATCCATTGTTTGCGTTGTACTAGTCGAAGGCTCTGAATCTTCCAAAATCTTTTTCAATCGCAATGGTACAAATGATACCATGAACATATCTGAGTCAGAAATATTTTCACATACAGCTTGTTTATATTGTTTTTGTCCCGAAGAACCATCACATCCCCATTTACAAAAAAGAATTAACTTTGTGTTTCCGCATTTCTTCAACTCTTTCCTGTTATTGATTGCAGCAAGCGTGCGGCTGTGTGATCAAGTAGAGATTGTAGTTGTACCTCTGCCGAAATTGGTGTGATTGTAATAGTGTCCTATGATGGCAAACAGTCCATTTTAGCAGCGGTTATGTGATGATATGCTGGATATATATTTGAGCCTTTTTCAATCGCACGCTGTCTGAGTTTAATATATTGCTGTTTTGTTAATTTCAAATCCAGAAATAATGCTAATGCCTCTTCATTTGTGTACAGTATTGCATCATTCGGAGTTGGTATACTTTTAAGAATCCGTTTTGTTCTCGGTGGACTAGCTTTAACAACTTTTTCAATGATATCCACTTTTGTAAATTGGTTCTGTGATCGTAATTAATGTAGGAAAGATTCTTTTATATTTGTGGAACCAAAGGCATCGTTAATATCTGTAAGCTTCCGCCTCTTAGATCTATCGCTTGCTTTGCTGTTTCTGCAGCGACAGTAAGTTGACCTTCTAACCACTTTGCACTTTTTATATAAAATTTTTGTTTACTGTACATAACTTCTTTGTAGCGTTTTTTTAGTGCTTTGACGAAATTATATAACTGCTCTTGCATTTCGGTGCTACACGAATTTAAGTTTAATTTTATTTTAACGTAACTAAGAACATCTTCCTGATTTTTGTTTCTAAAATACACTTCGGCCAGTTCTTTATAACTGAAGCTCTCCATTTTCTTTTGAATATTTTTATTTGCGTTTGTTATGTTTGATCCGTACACTTAAAGGATTAAGTTATTACTGAGTAATCCCTTAACGAATCCGTACTTTTATAAATTTTTAGACACATGTTCTTCACACACTGATCTTTAATTTCATAGCAGGTAGCGCTTAAATTGAACAAAACTGCACTCATTCGTCAATATGGGGTTGTTTTTTAACTTTAGTGGTTTAATGTCGCAATTATTGTTATAAAATTCTTTATAACTTTGGTTGACCCTAACATTTGATAACAGGTAAATTTAGAAAGAGATCATATGCTTCCTGTAGAGCCCATTGTGATAATTTTATTACTTATTTTTTGGTGATCAAAACAAAGCCATTAAACCCTTTCGAAGGTTATATTTATTATATAGATTATATTTATTTTTTTTTAGTTATACGTAGCCTAAACTAAAAAAAATAAACTTTTAGGCAAAAAAGTGAAAATTTAATACACCATTGTATATGAATTTTTTTCGAGTAATTTCATTAAAATGAAAAAAGTGTTCTACAGGCGGCTCGTGGCGGGTGCAAAAGTATATATAGCCTTAAAGAGGACACTTTCACCTTTCTCGTGGTTGTATACGTTTCTTGTTCCCTTTTGTTCCCTAGAAGTTCTATTCCACTAAAGTTTAAATTTGAGGAAAATATAGTAGTTTCATAAATATTTCATAACGCCCCTAATATTAAATGCTAGAGCTGTGTCTACTTACAACAACTAAAGACAATAATCCTACCAACATTATAAAAAAAAACGCAGACCATTATCGATGATAGCTTGCGAGTAGTAACCATTTAATTTTGATAAAAAACCAAAGAAAAACACCTTTTTCTGAAATTAAAAAAAAAAGTTGAGTTTGACAGCATGCCACGCCCACAATTATCAATATTTTAACATAATTTTTTGGCTACCTTAATTTGGATATATTAACTACAAAATGACGTAAAAATTTTAAAAATCGGTGACAAAAAAAAAATTTACTTTTGGCCAACGAAAAACGATTTTCAGCCACTGTGCGACGGTAAAAAAGAAGTAATAATTTTTCTCTCAATAATAAAGAGAATAAATTATGTATGTACGAATGTATGTTTATGTTAATAACACTCGCGTTAGATTTCACTTTTAAGGGTGGGTTTTTATATTTAATAGAAATATTAAATAAATAAATTGTTTCACAAATATTTAAGTGTAAAAAATATTTATTGTGTTCGACTTGCAAAGCGAAAAGAATTTTTGATTAACTTACAAAAATCTCTTAAATTTGATTAATTTACAAATTTAAGGTTATATTTAACACAATATTTTTTACACTTATTACCTGACTATCAGTATCGGAATTACTCCCCTGGATTCGTTCAGCTCTACAGATGATGCAACGGCAACGGGGCATCTGGATGACTTCTGGACGGGATGATATCCTTAATTTGTTTTGTTGAAATTGTGTGGTGTTTTTGATGTAAATAGTGATTGTTTGTGTAATTGTTTTATATGTATGTTTGTACGTGTTTGTTGTAATTTGTGATTTTGTTGAAAAAGTGATTTCTTTGTGTGATTGTGTTTTGTTTTATATGTTTGTTTTATTAAAATGTTTTCACTGTTTGTTTAAATTGTTTGTTGTAAAACTTTTTGTTTTTCACTTATTTATAATTTGAAATAATTTATCAAATTAATGTTTATATTAATTTTTCACTAATGTCCCTGCTCGGGCGCCAAAATGTTTTTTCCTAATAGTTTTTAGGACACTTTAAATTAAATATTTTGTAATTTAAAATATTAAAAGTTGGGCACTTAGGTGAAAAATAAAACTTTAACTTTGAAAAATAAAACACGACCAGTTAATTTCGATATTACTTCGCAAGTAATACATATTTATTTTAAATCTTATATACTAAAAAAGCCAGTATTATCTATTCAGCAAACCCGTTACTTTTTACATTGCAAGCTGTAAGGGTTTACTAGTAATTATTTTATATTAAAATTTAGGTATTATAAATTCATTTGTTGTTATTATTATTATTGTTATTATTATTATTATTATTATTATTATTATTATTATTATTATTATAAATTAATTATTATTATAAATTATTATTATAAATTAATTATTATTATTATAATATAAATTAAATAAATGTGTGGCCCAACAAACTGTTTAAAAGATATGGTCATATATATCAAATGACGTCACCTATTGAGACACCCTTTAAATTCAAATTTTAATGTAAATACTTTTTAAGGAGGACTTTGTCATACAGATTCTTTTTAAATTTTAACTTTGTGTCCATATACATCAAATTACATCAACTATTGGGACACCCTTTAATTTCCAATTTTAAATATTTATACTTGTTGTTATACCAGACATAGTAGTGAACATTCTGTCTATTTTTCAAGTGTTTGTCTATAACGGTTCCAAAGATAAGGACATAATGGTCAAATTACATCAATAATGGGGACACCCTTTAATTTATAGATTCAAATTTTATACTTGTTGTAATAGCGGACTAAGCAATATAGGTTCTTTGTAAAATTCAACTGTCTATCTATAACAGTTGAAAAGTTTGGCCATATATATTACTTTTACATTAACTATTGGGACACCCTTTAATTTCCAAATTCATATTTTACACTTGTTATTTTAGCGGACTTAGCAATACAAGTTTTTTGTAAATTTCAACTGTCTGTCTATAACGGTTCAAAAGTTTGGCCATATATATATCAAAATAAACCAACTAATGGGACACCCTTTAATTTCTAATTTTAAATATTTATACTTATTATAACAGACATAGTAACGAACATTCTGTGCAACTTTCAAGAGTTTGTCTATAACGGTTGAAAAGATAGGAGAATAAAGGTGAAATTAAGTCACCTATGGGGTCACCCTTTAATTTTTAATTTTATTTTTTAATTACTTTTTGTTATTGGGAGCTACAGTGATACGCACTTTTTTTATTTTTAAATTGGTAACCTATAAAGTTCATAATACACGTATAAAACATGTATGTTGTATGGGGACACCCTTTAATTTTTAAACTTTTGAACTTCTTTTAAAATGAGACCAATCTGTAGCCATAACCTTTCTAATAGTGCAAAAATTTTGAAAATCGGTTCAGAAATGACCGAGTTCTGAAGGCACAAACATACAAAAAAAAAAAAAGCAACACACAGACGAATTGATAACCTCCTTCTTTTTTTGAAGTCGGTTAAAAAGGGTATGTTTTTAAGTAAAACTAATTTTAAAAAAGATCCCGTAGGCGGAAATTTGGTATGCGGCATAACGTGATGACAATTAAATAACATAATCAGGTGGATTTGATGCTACAGCCATAACAAACCACTGAATTCCTGACTTGCTTTAAGCAACCATATCGGCCTTAGACTCGTAAGATTTAGTTCACAAGTACTGCATATTTATTTACATGTCCTTCCAATATCTGCAGGGTCCCTGTATATCAACGGATTCCCTTAATTGCATCTCATCTTATCATCTTATCTTTATATTATGGCTTTTACCGGTGATCAACCAGAATAACTTTAAAAACCGAACTTCAGCAATTTTCTTGATCAAAATGAATTGATGGAGATTGGTCTTTATGAATTTTAACTTTTAAATTAAATATAATTACTTATGTTAAAAAAAATATCTAAAATCTTTTTATACTTCTATGTACGGTTTATTAAATATTTAAAACTTTTTCCTAAAAATGCTTCCTTTTACATATACATAATTTTTTTTAATCATTTAAGTTTTATTTTTTATTATAAGTTTTATTTTTTATTACAATGTTTAATTACTTTTACATTTCATAAAGAATAATTTGTCACAGAAGTGTTTGCGAACACAGCTCATGTTATTTATATTTTTCTTTATATTTTAGTTAAATATTTTGACAAAGTCGGGAAAAAACAGGTTGCTTAGTTGTTTTGAATTCGCCTTGCATATACCTGTATTATTATACCATGGTCTGAACATTAATTTTTGTTTCAGTTGAAGGGAAAAAGTCTACACTTTTTGTTGTTACATCTCTGTAAAAGTAAAAAATTTGGTTTATTTTTCTTTTAAGCTGCGTACTGCCAAATGGAAAGTTGCCTGAAAATTTTCAAACCTGAATTTCAGGCTGCTTTTTAACACATACTTCTTATGGGAAACTGAAATTCAGGCGAGCTGCGTACTGGTATTTAAAGAAAACTTTAAATTAAATCTCTTAGGCCCATTATTATAACTTGCCAATACCTAAAGTTAGGATTTTTTCGAAGTGCTAACTAGTGTTTCGTTGTAATAAGACGGTACTATAACTTGCATTTCAAGTACGTGACAGTTAAATGACATTTTTAGCTTACTTAATATAACGAAAAACTACTTATCGCTACGACAAAATCCTAACTTTAGCTATTGGCAAGTTATAATAATGAACCTTAAACAACTGCCAACGCTCTACCGTGGGTTAAAATTTTGTATGAACAAAATATTTATAACAAAAAAAGTTTTTATAACTAAATCCTGAAAACCTTTTAGTTTAAGACTTATTGGTAAATAAATTCACTTACATATATTTTGTTCAGGTTTTTATGTCACTTTTGTTTTGTTTTCTTCAAGCGATTTTATGAAAATAAATACTTTATAAAGAATATATTAATTAAAAATTAAATCTAGAATTTTAGAAATTTGGAATCTTTTTTAGAATTATTTTAAATCAGATTTGGCTGTAAAATATTTTTAGACCTGGTCACACTGCTAGTGATGATAAAGATTTTTCTAGTAAAAGATTTGTTCAGTTACTTTCCTAGCAGCAAAATATGAACATACGCTTTAAGGACAGGATTCACTATCCTACACAATCGAATGATTCAATCACAAAAGAATCTGACAGAATTCTGTCCTACTCAAAAAATCGTTTCGTGTATGTGTGTGACAGAATTTTTGACAGATCTGTAGATCTGACAGATCTAGAGATTATAAATCTTTTGAACAAATTCATAAAATAGTAATTTATAATTTTGTATGATAGTGTGGCATGTATCGCCATTATGAAACGTTTTTGGATTAGGCTCCTAAAATTCCCGGTAACGTTTTTGATTATTTTCTACCGTGTAAAAACAAAAGTTTAGTGCCTTTAACAGCACAGCGAGTATTCCTCACAGTCTTCTAAAGCGCAACCAGTTTTTTTCTATAAAATGTGACAAGATATTTTCATTAAAAAACATAAAGAAAAAATTAAACAATTTATACATGTGTACATATCTGTACGAAATCACTGAGATATCTATCAGACATGTCTTTGTTATCCGTTTTTATATTCCTTAATACAGTTTCTAATGTTGGTAAAAAGTCAACGAAAAATCGGCAATAATATCACCAACTATTTTAAAAATCGCCATTCGCCAAATCCAAAATTTGATCGCCAAATAAGATTGAAAATCGCCACGCTATTTTGAAAATAAAACAAAAACTATAGGGGCTAATGAGCCTCTTTAATTTAAGTAAAAAGAAAATGTGGACAATATTGAAATAAATAAAAACAAAAAACTAGTGACAATTTGTGTATAAATGCTACGCTAGTTTTATGTGCCCAATCTTGTTCATCGCTTTTGTTAAGTGATGACAATAAAATAACTACAAACATGTCGCCTTCTGAACAGAGTATAATTAAAACTATTATGGATAGTGTGCAAAAACCCAAGACGCAAGTTGGAATGGACAGATACATAATTGTAGTAAAAAGAGGTCGAAGCCCTAAATCTTCGCAGTTTGCACCCATGTCTAAAGTACATAAAGTTAAGGAGGCTAACGGAATAAATTCCAAAAATCGTTTTGCTGTTTTAGATAGCAAACAAGTGAATCTAAAACGGCACAGTCGTTCAAATCACCTCAAATTTATTTAAGGGAGAAAAATTCGAACGACTTAATAAAGAAGTTAATTTTAGTTATTGGAGAGACTTCATTTTATGTAATTCCCATCAAGCGTGGTAACATTGATGAGAACAAATACAATTTATTGATGAAAGCAGTTATCGTAAAGCAGTAAACGAGCTTGAAAGCGGCAAAAAGAACTTTTATACCTATCAGCTGAAGAGGTCTACAGGTAGTTATTAAAGGTTGAAAACAGAGATGGCATCCAAAAAGCGTGATTTAAGGTAAAAAGTGTAGACAATCTCAGAAATCGAGAATGTGTCCCAGAACGTCTATTTCGCGTTGAAC
This sequence comes from Phasia obesa, assembly GCA_949628195.1. Taxonomy (NCBI): domain Eukaryota; kingdom Metazoa; phylum Arthropoda; class Insecta; order Diptera; family Tachinidae; genus Phasia; species Phasia obesa. Next base: position 84,128,244 of record OX451217.1, on the reverse strand, counting down.
TGGAACCTAGAGATACCAGATTGAAGAAGAACGAACGCACCCCATTTATAATCTGAAATATTTGCTGCACCGCAAAATAATCGTAGAGGATTTGCCAAGAATATGGTCATACTAGGGCTTACTGCAAGTTGCCTCCGGTTTGCGTTGTGTGTGGTGATCTACATTGTTCCGCTCAATGCGACAAAGCAAGGGATGACTTGAAGGTTAAATAATTTTTGCAAAAAAAAACCGACTTCAAAACAGATAGAAGGGCACCAGTTATAAACTAAAAATGTAAGAAGTAATCTGAAAGAATTAGATTTAAACCAAATAATAGATGCGCCAAAATTAGCGGACAAAAGTAAAGACTATGTGAATGTCAAGCATCTACCTAAATTTAAGCTATTTTCACCAGCATCCGTCTTTTATGGGGACACCATTCAAGCCTATGTCTGATTTCAAAGATAGGGTCACATGGATCAAATAACATCACCTATTGGGACACCCTTTAATTTACAATTTTAAATTAAAGACCTATTGTTATAGAGGACTTGGCCACAAAGATTCTTTTTAAATTTCAACTATCTGTCTATAACGGTTAAAAAGTTTAACCATATATATCAAACTACATGAACTATTGGGACACCCTTTACATTATAATTCCAAATATTTATACTTGTTATCATACCAGAGAAAGTAGTGGATATTCTGCCTAATTTTTAAGTGTTTGTGTTTAACAGTTCAAAAGATAGGGCCATATAGATCAAATTACAGAATTTATGGGGACACCCTGTAGTTTCTAAATTCAAATTGTATACTTGCTATAGTGGACTTTGCAACACAAGTTTCTTGTAAAATTCAGCTGTCTGTCTATAACAGTTTAAAAGTTTGGCCACATACAAAGAATTACATTAACTATTGGAACACCCTTTTATTTCCAAATTCAAATTTTATACTTTTTGTTATAGCGGATTTAGCAATACAAGTTCTTTGTAAATTTCAGCGGTCTGTGTACAACTGTTCAAAAGTATGACCATATATATCAAATTAAATGAACTATTGGAGCACCCTTTAAAATTTTATTATAACGGTCATAGTAATCGACATTCTGTCAAATTTTCAAGGTTTTGCCTATAACGGTTCAAAAGATAGGCTCAAATGGGTCAAATTACGTCACCTATGGGGACACCCTTTAAATTTTAAATTTATTTTTTTATTAATTTCTGCTGTTGGGAGCTATAGCGAAACGCAATTTTTTAAAATTTTAATTTGGTGCCCTTTACGGTTCTTAATACACGTAAAAAACATGTATGTTGTATGGGGACACCCTTTAATTTTTAATATAATGAACTGTTTTTAAAATAGGACCAACCTGAAAGCATAACCTTTCAAATAAAGAAAAAAATTGTAAAATCGGTTCAGAAATGGCTGAGTTCTTCGGTTACATATATGTATAAAAAAAGCAACATTCAGACGAATAGATAACCTCCTTCTTTTTTGAAATCGGTTAAAAAAGTAAGCAATTGCTTATTGGTAAGAAAATCAACTCAGAAAATAAATACTCCTGCTAGGCAGCCACAATACCAAGCAAATGCTCTTTACCCTCAGTTAACTCAACCAACAACCCCACATGTTTCATACGCGGATATGTTAAAATATGTTAAAAGCACACAAAGCGACACCGACAACCAATTCTACTCCAAATTTCCACCCAGAACTCAAAGAACAAACATCATCTGGTAATTTTAATCGTCTCGAAGCAAGCATCGAGACATTAGTGCATTCGATAAACAGTTTTATAAGCTCTATGAGCAGCAATCTACTATGTTGCAGGCGTTCCTTAACAAACCATGAACTGTTTAAAAATATGTTTCTGGAACGCAAACGGATTGCGCCAACACAAAAATGAACCCCGGTACTTCCTTAAGAAGGAACAAATTGACGTCATGCTGGTTATAGAGACTCACTTAACAACAAATAGCTTTTTTAAAATCAATGGCTATAAATTATGACACTAAAGATGCCCGTGGCAGAGCATGTGGTGGTTCAGCAATACTCACAATTTCAAAAATGTGTCTTAATGTGATATCGAGTGGACAACCCACCTATTGGCCTACTGATCGACAAAAAATATCTGATGTTATTGATTTTGGCGTCACTAAAGGTATTCCGAGAGAAATGATTAAAGTTGAAGCGTCATTAGAATTATACTCAGATCATTCACCCACTATTGTCTATATATGGGACCAGCAAAATATCGTGTCATCAACAACTAGCACAAGCATTAATTGGTTGAAATATAGGAAGTTTCTCAGTACTCATTCTTCGGAAAACATACCGCTAAGAACACCAGAAGACGTGGACCAGAGTCTAATATATTTTGATCAAAACCTTAAATCAGCTGTCCAACATGCAACAGTAACCCGACAACGGTCAAGAATATTGGTTATTCTTATCAGTCGAATGTAACCAGGTTCACTTAGTATGTTACGCGCACAAGCGTTTGGATGAGATTCAAGCTGCTTTAGATATGTTACTGAATGTTTCGCTATTTCTGCTTTGACTGATGGCATGTTTAGGTCTTTGTGGATGTTCGAGTTTTTTGTATACCAGGCGCCTTTGAATTTTTTCTACATTGCTAGCAGTGTCTCATAATTAAATGCCATAACACCAAATTAGTTTGAGGATCGACTTGTACAGTAGAAATTTACAATCTAGACTCGGGGTTAAGTTTCTGCCAATGATCCAATTTAGTTGTACTGCTTTTAATTTCATTTGTGATATGTGGCTTTTCCAAGTAAGGCGACGGTCAAGATGTATATCCAGATATTTAACGTCTGACAGCTGTGGTATCATTTGGTTATTTATGTAAATAGGAGGGCATTAATCTCGACGCATTCTGAAAGTTATGTGAGTAATGAACAAAAATGTACTCACATAACTTTTCTTTTATTCTCTATTTTTCCAAATTGAGTGCATGGTCTTGTAAAAGTTGAGACGCTACTTGGGCGCTTTCATGAATACTTAAAAAAGATACTACAAAAAATACGTTATCCCAGTTGTCTGGAGTTAAACACATTCCTTTAGCAAACTGATATCGGTTTTCAATGTTTTACGTTAAATTTTCTAAATTTTGCGACATTTAAGCCCAGTACGCAGCTCTACGGAATTTCAGGTTTGATTTGTTTGGCTTTATTTCTACAAAAAAAAAAAAAAAAAAAATTCATCATGTGGTCGTTTGTAGAAATAAAAATCATGTAGTCATGTTTATTGTGTATTGCACACAGTAACTTTACATATATCAACACAGAAATGAACAAAAAATATTTTAAAAGTATAAAAAACATGAAATGTCATCAATTCCGTTACCAAACAATTGCCTGAACATTAATTTTTTGTTTCAGTTGAAGAAAAAAAGTCTACACTTTTTGTTAGAACATCCCTGTAATAGTCAAAAATTCCGTTTAGTTTTCTTTTTAGCTGCGTACTGCCAAATGGTAAGTTGCCTGAAAATTTTCAAACCTGAATTTCAGGCTGTTTTTTTACACATACTTCTTATGGGAAACTGAAATTCAGGCGAGCTGCGTACTGGCCTTTAAAATATTTAATTTTATTACTCGAACTATTGATTCACATAACTATTAGGATTGAACAAATATTTTTTTATAAATTAGTTGATTATTTTAAAGAAACTTGTAGAAGAATTTTAATTTAGCAGAATGTAATGCATTTTCTGGATCGCTACATTCTTCTTCAGCATTTTTCTATTTTGGGTACTTATTATTTGTAAACATCATCTATGAATTTAACTAACAAACTCAACCTGAAACCACCTAGTATGATGAGCTTTTTCACCACTGCAACCGCTTCTTATCGATTCGCCTTGTACTGGCCTTGATTGCAGTGATTTCGAATTTGCCTGTATTTTCAAAAATTGATGAATTGCATTTTCCATGCCCTGAATAGTTTTGACACTCTAGTTTAGCTTTACGATTTTATAAATCACAATAATTTAAAGAAAATTTTATTTCAACATAGACAAGATTTTTTCGTCGTTTTTAAAATTTTTATAAAAACTCCAAAAATTTTTCGAACATAAAATGTTTTCTAAATTATTTGCATTTTCAAAATTTTACAAGTATTCCAATTTTAAACAGATTGCATTGAGGCGCATGTTTAAGTACGATTGCAGGAGTAGGTTATTCACAAAATGCCCAACAAATGTGATTTTATCTTCTCGGAGATCTAATGGAGAACCAATAATTCCTAAAAATCAGCCATCTTTCAATATCGCATGCAATATGAGTTCCATGAATGATAAGGGAAAAGCATTTGAAACTAAAATAAAGAAATCACTGCAAATACGTAAGAGCTTATTCTTAGGGAAATTAAAATTGAAGGGTCTAAGAAATTCTCAAATGAATTGTACTCCACGACCAAATACTGCACTAATAACTGCTCAAAATAAAACATCTTTTCAAAATTCCTGGAACATGAGATTCAGTCATGATGAAGGAAATGGAAAAAATATAGAAGGCGAAGAAAAGACGAAAAAATCGCTAAAAGTACGTAAGAAGAAATTCATAAAGAAATTTAAATTGAGGGGCATGAAAATGCCTCATATGAATTGTAAACGTTGCAAAGTGGTTAAACAACGAGCTGCAAAGAATAAAAATGTGTTACCTGAAACTCAGAAAACAAAAGACATTAATTTGGCGTTTAATAAAAAAGGTTTGTTTATGGTTTAAACATACGTACATATATTTTCGTTTATTTTATTTATTCTGATATTTCAGACAAGGAAGGTTTAAAAGAGCCAGTCTTAGAAACGACCAACAATCAGGGCATTTCACAATCTCAATTACCCATTAAGAAAGGTAAGTTTAAATGGACAGCGACTACTTCTTTAGGTTTGACTGTGTGACAGTATCATTTTTGTCACCTTAGTTTCTGCATTTCACAAACGATTCCAGAACCAGTTTAATAAATAATTTTTGTTTAAAATTGTGATCCTCGTAAATTTATCTACGGATAAGTTAAGGAGAACAGCAATAATGCACCGTGAGGAATCTCCGAGTGCAAGAGTCAAGAATATTTAGCACTTGTAATAAAATAATCTAACTTTCCCTAAGGTACAATTAATTCTTAAGCTATATTTCTTAAGCCGCTCTTTTAAACCATGTTAATAACACAGTACAACATTTTTTACATACATTTACTTCCAACTGCGAAACTGTTGCTTATGTAGCGAAACGTTGTATGAACACAGATTAAAGGAATTGTAATTCTTAATTTTTTTAAATTTGTTTGAGCTTATTCGGACTAGTGGATCTCGAGTTATGACAAACAAAAGAGCCTAAAACGTGACAAATTCCCCTATACGATACTTATTAACTTCAAATTAATTTTTAAATTATTATTTGATGTACCAATGACCAAACGAATGATGCAGAAGTTCTTCTTTTTGGGGCTACTTTCATAAACAATTATCAGAATTGAGTTTCGAAATCATGTGTTGTACTGAAATGGTTGCAATTATTTTTTAATTTAGATTTACGTCTTTGTCCTTAAAAATAAGCTTTAAAATCGTTAAGAGCGGGTTTTTAGGTTAGAGTTTAAACTCAACTTTCTTTTTTTAATTAATCTTATACTTAATTTAATCCAATATTATTTGAAGTTGATGTTTTTAAGTGATAGTTTAAACCTTGCAGTATTGCCATACTAAACAACAAAAAATGGCAAAATTTTTTTTTAAGTGTCATAATTTGATCAAAAGAACACTCTGTTGTCTAGACAAGACAAAGAAGAAATTGCTGGTATTTAATATAATTTAGAGATAGTTTATTTGAAAGTTTAAAATTAATAAAAAATACGATTTGTCCATTTTTAACGTTAAAAAAAATCAATTTCCTTTTTGTATATTTTTTTAAACATGTATGTATATCTCGAATAACATTATGCAACTTTTGTGGCTGCAATTCTTCATTAGTAGGCGAGAGGGGGAGAGGAATTAAAAAGGGTACACATATGCATGATCTCTTGAAACTCATTTCGTCCTTTCATTCGTAGTTTTAACTCAACTTTGAAGTTGAGGAAACAAACAAATGTATACATCCATAAAAATTGCTGCAACAAAAATTGCACGATATAAACACAAATGAAACATTAAAGAGAAGAAACGAAAAAGATTGCAGCGACAAAAGTTGCACAATATAATCCGGCACTATGCATGTGTAGGTTTAAACTAGCAAATAAAATTAGTTGATTATTATCTTAAAAACTTAAAACAAAGTCTAAGGATGACTAAATCTCTAATCTCCATTCTAAGAATCCACTCTAAGAATAATCTACTTGTAATCTTACAGTTCATGTCGAATTCATGGAATCTCAAAACTTAAAAGATTTTAGTCTTCCTAAAAGTTCCCCAGTATTCATCAATACTAACAAAGCTAAACAAAATATTATAGATATCAGAATTGAACCCATAAACTTGAAATCTGGTAAGTCTTTAAGCAATTGTTAATTTTTATGGGACTAAAATAAATATTTAATTGCAGATCAAACAACTTCCTCTGTTAAAGCAATCGATGCCAATAAACCTTTAATCAATTTGGAAAATAAAAATGTCCAAAAACCAAAGGATATAATAAAAGGTAGGTCCAAATATTAATTATGTATATTACAAATCGTTTGCTAAAATGCAAAAATGCGTAACTAACATCAATAAAATTTTACAGCAAATGCAAAAAAATTTGTAAGGTAGGTCCCTTTGTTTTTTTGTTAATAAAATGTGTCCTTTTGGATCCCAGAAGGGTAAAATTTGATAATCAAAAATTCGATTTTGAATTTTATATTAGTTACGCCTTTTTGCATTTTAGCTAACCAAATGCTATAAAACTATTTCTTGTTACAAACGACTTTTTTAAACTTGTGGGTTTTCAATTTTATCGTTGCCACTGTGCTGAAATTCGACAAAATCGAGGTCGGGATTTCGACGGATTTATACTTTTTGAGGACTCCTGAATCCATTTTGGTTATTTTCGCGATGATGTCTGTGGTTGGGTGGGTGTGTATGGCACTATTTTTGTGGAGTTTGTACAGGTTATACCGTTTGACATATCAAAAAGAATTTTAGTACATGCCTTTGGTATATGGGGCAGCATAGTCAATATCATTTAAAAACTTTGTCATGTTATTGAGAGAGGATCGTCTCTGTTAGTTTCCTCCAGTACACCATCAAGAAGGAACAGAAACAATGTGGGTGACTTGTCTAACACCGGTAGCAGTATTGTAAGGATTGCTTTCCTTACCATTAAATCGCGTCCTTGTATAATTCCCGTATTAGTTTTACAAAACCCTTATCTAATAATGCTGACTAGATAGATTCACGAATAACTATGTCAAAAGTACGTTCGAAGTCAACAAAGAGTAAATACAAATGCGTGTTGTATTCAGCCGACTGTTCTATAATTATACCGGCTTGCTCCTTCCTAAGAGACTGTTCAACGACAGGTTGTATATGCTGCAGAATTAGTGATGTCAATATTTTGCCAATCGAGTTCTGTAGGGTTATTCCTCCACACTTCTTGCAAATCCTAAGGTCTCCTTTTTAACACAATGGGACCAATACTTGGACCCAAGTGAGCTGTATTGGAGCTGCCTGCTTAAGGTCTTCCTTTTTTTAATCGTAACAACTGCACCATTTTTCCATTCAGAATGGATGTTTTTGTTAACCCAAGCAGAGCGAATAAGTGGTGTTAAGCAGTTCAGCGGTAATATCCGATGATTTGCAGTTTTCTATTCCGTTTAATGTCGATAAAACTTCTGCGTATGTGGGAGTATTTGTTGAAATTTCCCTTCTTGGGTTGCGCCATGCTCTAGGTATATCAACTTCAGTAGAGCTGACGTTGCTAGTCGTAAAAGATTGCGAGGTGAAAAATTCACGCCACCGTTCAAGCTGTTAGTCGATTGTAGTTAATTCACTATCATCATTTACCTTTAAGATAGAGGTACCTCTTACATTCTTCCCACTCAACTGTTTAATTGCAGCATACACACCGCGGAGATTTGCAATATTTGAATCTTGTTGCTATGCCGTTAAACTATTGTTCGCAATCAGCTTGGGCCATATAAACTACTTTACGTGCTGTGTGACGGTATTCAAATCTTGACAATGATTTTGTCGCTGGTGTTTTAGCAGAAAAAAATAAAAACTTTTCGGTTCTGAATTCACTCCAGGTCTAGGGGTTAATTTATGGCTTGAATTTATTCCGCTTAATTCCGAGCACTGACTTTTCTGATGTCCTACATGCCTTCATAATATCCGACCAACTTTTTTGGTTGTTGCCACACAGGTGTAATCGCAATGATTGATTATATAACGATTGGACACGCTCATGTAGCCGATGGGTGTTGTAGTTTTCCGCCTTTCTTTCTATCTGATTGATAGCTGCGGGACGCAGACTGAGTGTAGCTAAAAGAAGGTTGTGGCGTTTTTAGCTTGGTTAAATTTATATTAAAATTAAATGATCTTCTATAAATTGTTATTTTAAACTATATTTAATGAATAAATTATTTATTTAGGCTTAAGTTCTTAATTATAAAGAGATAAAGAAAAATTAGAAGAGTACTGATGCCGGACGTAGCTGTCTAGAAAATGCATTCTGCTCTGCTGGTGTCTAATTTTTCTTTATCTCTTTATAATTAACAACTTAAGCCTAAATAAATAATTAATTCATTAAATGATCTTAAAACATTTTGCAGGTTCTAGATATCGTTGTTCAATGGATTCATTAGCTAATGTCTGTAGTTTTTTTTTTTATTTTACGCGAAACACTTTATTTTTGTTTTCCAATAAAACTTTGAACAGAACATTTGAACTAATAGCCCGTTCAGGCTGCCACGAAATTAAGTCACTTCATGATTTCGGTCGAAATCAACTTGAAATTACGTAATTTCGCATACATTTTACCATTGCCCAAATTAACTCATTCTACTTAATTTCGTCGAAATTAACTTGAAATTACGATAGACAACGCTGGTTTTGTAGAAAAAGCTACTTTTTTTTGCAACCATGACCAGATTTACAACCTTGAAAGTCCGTTTTGTTTGAAAAAAATTTAAAAGCCAAATGAAATAATGGAAATATATACGTAATTGTACATTAATTTTGTTGTAGTGTTGTTTTTATTATTCAAGTATGTTTTAAATCAATACGAAAGTGTTGTGCGAAAGCTTTTCGCAAAATAGTTAAATTATACAAATGTAACTAAACGTGATCAGCTGTTTGCGAAATTAACTCAAATGTCAAAAAGCCCAGTATGAACACTTTAGATTTCGTTCGTAATTTCATCTCGAAATTACTTAATTTCGTGGCAGCCTGAATGGGCTATAAAGCAAACATACAGTTTGTCAAGAAATTGTTTAGACATTTTTTAACATTTTCTCGAATAGAATATATTCTTTTAAACATGGATATCCATGCAAAATTTATGTTTTTTCTTGTAAAAATTTAGTAACCAATTTTCTTTCCGAATCATTTAATTTTGAGCAATTTGCATATTTATGTTGTGAATGCATATTTTTGCGTTTATTGTAAAACAATTTTTTTTTTGTTTTTATTACTTTAAAAAATAAAAACGCAACTAAATATTTTGTAGGGCTACCTATGCTGGTTGCTGCCCAATATAAACAAAAATAATTTCCAGTTCTTAATAAATGAGTTTTCAAAACGTCCTAATCTCGTTGCGGATCGATTTTATTTTCCACAAAAATCAAATCTTTAATCCTTTAAAAACTTACCGTTAAATAAAGTAATTTAAATCAAAATTACAATAAAGTACTACTGGAAAAAGGGTGCTGTGAATTGTGAATGAAAAAGACTGATTCAAATAAATTTACCATAAAGATAAAATTAAATTAATTTAATTTTTAACCCTGTTTTATAGATAACTACCAAAAGCCGAACCCTTCAACTCCAAATGCCGCTAAAGATAATACCAGTATGCCTCCAGGAAGAAAATCAAATTCTAAAATGAAATTAAGATGGAAATCAAAAAAATCTTCTCTAAAATTTAAAAACAAGCTGAAACAAGTTCCGAGCCTACAAAATAATTCTGATAAGTACAAAATTAAAGGTTGGTTCAAGTATATTTAAAAAAAATTTAAAAATACTTATTTAACTATAAAAATTATTTCTGTAGTATCAAAACATATGATGGGAATTAAAAATTATGATTCTCTTTCAAAAGGTAATAATAAAACTTTAAAATCACTAACAGAAATTTGCAGCAAATGCAAATAAATTGAACAATTATTTAAACTTCAAACTAAACAGTTCTCTGTGCAGAACGTAGCTTTTAGTTCACTAAAAAATCACTTTATTTTTTTATAAAGTTTTTCAACCGACTTTAAAACAGACAAACTTAAAATGTTGTAGCACAAAATGTCAATTCAGATTAAAAAAAATAATTTTGGAATTTAATAATCTAAAGCAAATATAAGTCGATTTTCTACTGGTGCTTCCGGAGTATATAGGGGCACAAGACCCCAGGTTTCTGATTTTTTTAAGTCAGACCAATGCCAGACGACTGTCTGTATATATCTGATCAAAAGTTTGGCTATATACATAAAATTACACTAGCTATTGCGACACCCTTTAATTTATAATATATAATAAATTTTATACCTGATATAGCGGTCGTAGTATTACAGGTTCTTTGTAAATTTCAACCGTCTGTCTGTAACGGTTTAAAAGTTTGGCCATTTATATCAAATTACATAAAATATTGCGATACCCTTTAATTTATAATTTTAAATATTTATACTTATTACATCAGACATAGTAATGGACATTCTGTTTAATTTTTAAGTGTTTTTCAAAGATAGGACCATATACACATATAAAATGACGTAACTCATTGGGACACCCTTTAAATTCAAATTTTAATTTAAATACTTGTTTTAGAGGACTTTGTCATACAGATTATTTGTAAATTTCAACTATGTGTCCATATACATCAAATCACATCAACTATTGGGACACCCTTTAATTTCTCGTTTTAAATATTTATATTTGTTATACCAGACATAGTAGTGAACATTCTGTCTAATTTTCAAGTGTTTGTCTATAACGGTTCCAAAGATGAGGGCATAATGGTCAAATTACATCAATAATGGGGATTCCCTTTAATTTATAGATTCAAATTTTATAATTGTTGTTATAGCGGACTAAGCAATATAGGTTCTTTGTAAATTTCAACTGTCTATCTATAACAGTTCAAAAGTTTGCCCATATATATTAATTTACATTAACTATTGGGACACCCTTTAATTTTCAAATTCATATTTTATCCTTGTTATTATAGCGGACTTAGCAAATGCAAGTTCTTTGTAAATTTCAGCTCTCTGTTTATAACGGTTCAAAAGTTTGGCCATATACATATACATCAAATTAAACTAACTAATGGGACACCCTTTAATTTTTAATATTTATACTTATTATAACAGACATAGTAACGAACATTCTGTGAATGTGTTTGTCCATAACGGTTCAAAAGATAGGATCATAAAGGTGAAATTACGTCACCCTTTAATTTTTAATTTTATTTTTTTATTACTTTTTGTTATTAGGAGCAACCAACCAAAAAATGTGGTTAAAATGAAAAGGCATTAGTTTGCTAAATATTTAGCAAAGTGACACAAATCTACATTGTTGAAAGCTGGAATGCTACTGATTTAAAATTTTTAAATACATGTTTTGTTCTCTTTGTGAGACTCTGGTTGAGATTGTGTATATGCTCACAGACCCTTAGGGGTTTTCGTGGGGGCTCTTGATTAGGAGCTATAGTGATACGCACTTTTTTTAAATTTGTGACCTATAAAGTTCATCATACACGTAAAAAGCATGTACGTGGTATGGGGACAGCCTTTAATTTTTAAAATTTTAAACTTCCTTTAAAATGGGAGCAATCTGTAAGCATAAACTTTCTAATAAAGAAAAAAATTTTAAAATCGGTTCAGAAATGACCGAGTTCTGAAGGCACAAACATAAAAAAGCAACACACATACGAATTGATAAACATTTTGAAGTCAGTTAAAAAGAAGAAAAAAGTGAGTGTCATACGGCTTAAGAGTGATTCTGAAATTTGAAATTACACTCTTACCGCAAAACTTTTGCTACAACAACTAACCGTAAAATAAATGCCAAAGATATAAGCAAAGCACATTTAACCAAGTGACAGCACAAGGCGGAACTAATTTTAAAGAGAAATTTAAATTTTTTTTATATGGAGTTTGACAATAATTGTTTATTTACATTTTTACGTGTTCTTACGCTGCCACCTTGTTAAATGTGCCTTGGATCTAAGATAACGTCACGCCAGACAAAAAACATTTATTCTCATTATCTCTAAGATAACGACCGTGAAATTTTGTATTTTAACAAAGATTAATAAAGTAACAAACTACAATAACGCAGGGATGTTAAAGGAACAAAACCGCAAAAGGCAACAATTTCGTTAAAAAAAAGAAGAAATAAGGTGAAAAAAGTCAGTCCGCCAACCAATCAGCCCTACAGATGTAAGCAAACCTAAGGAAAGGTGTTATAATAAATCATTACCGATTGATCCAGAGAAAAGAGCACATATTATTGACCTTCTTTAAAAAAATATGGAATATGTAGTTCATCATCTTTGGTACAAAAGACTTATGCTATAAACACAACTGGGACGATTGTCGAATTTTTCGTTCCGAATAATTCGTACCGAAAAAGAATTAAAAATAAAATTACACACAATCGGTGCGTCGACGAAATTCATCGTGCGTAACGAACTGCGATATTTAAATCTTTTTTATTTTTTAATCCAAAAAATATACAATGTAAATTTAAGTAACGTAACGTCACGCCAGATACTTAGGCAAATTAAAACTAAAAAATCAGTCAAGTGCGAATTAGACTCACACACGTAGGGTTCCGTACTATGTTTACTAAATTTTAAGCTGTTAATTTGTTTATGTATTATGGGACACCCTTTAATTAAAGTTAAAGTCATATTCGCAAAAATTGTTTGAACCTCTTTAAATTTTAGTAATTGTTGTTATAGCAGCATGATAATACACTTTCTATAATAATATTAGGCGCCTATCTATTGCTGTTCAAAAAATAAGGTAATATACGTGAAAAACATGTCAGTGATGGAACCCCCTTTTGTTATTAGTATTTGTTACAGCGGCGGAAGTACAACATCTACTGTAAACATTTCAAGAGTCTACCTATTACGGTTCACAAAATAAGGCTATTTAGGTATAAATCATGTCCCTGTCGGAACACTCTTTAATTTTGTTAATTGTTAAAGCGGCCATGGCAATTCTCTTTCTATGAAAATATCAAGAGTATACCTATTGTTCCTTGTTTCTGATGATGCATAACAGGTGTTAACATATTGTTGAAACCAAAGGTCACCGAACCTTATCTTCCAAGTGGGTATCTTTGTTTTGAAAACAATACAGCATTTCTTTTTTTCAATTATAATTTTAAACTACAAGCCATGAGGGTACTCAAAAATCGCATATTACAAAATCCGTTGAGTTTAAAATTTTCTATGGCAACCCGACTTATCTCATTTATTTAACAGACACAAGGGCAAATGATTGTCTCTGGGGCTTATTTTCTAAGTGTTTTGGATCTTGTATGATAGTAAATCCAACTGTATGCTGAAGTTTTCTCATATTATACGCTGACCCAGTTTGTTATATCTTTCAGACCAATCACATAATGCCCTAAGGATCACCATTTAGGAAAATTTAAAATAACGGTTTCTGAGCTTTACAAGTTTACTCAAGGTAGATTTATGTATTTTACTAGGTAGTGGTATCTCTACAACAATACAAGAACAACATGGCATTTTGTTGTTGCATTGTAGTTCAAAATGTCAAAAAACAAAAGAAAATTGAGAAGGTATGTATATGTTTTATTGCTTTCTCACTTCTGCACTGACATGTCGAACTACTAAATCAGCTGGGGGTGCTGTAGCTTAAGTGGTTAGCACATTGACTACTAAGCAATGGTCACGAGTTCAATCCTCAGTCGTGGCAACATTAATTTTTCTGATATGTATTAATTTTTCTTTATAATAATGCATATCACAGCGCCCTCCTTCGCCGGTATTACCACATAACACTAAATCGCAGGCGAAGTAAAATAATTATAAATTGGCTATGCTTCAAACTAATTCGCCTAAATAACACCAGAGGCGCTGCAATACTGTTCTACAAATAATCAATAATACTGTTCTACAAATAATCTGGCATTTTTATTGTTAGTTTGAAGTCTGACAATGCTTTTTCCGACACTATTGCCAGACAACAATTGTAAGTTCACACGATTCTTAGACGTTTTCTGTATATTTTTCTGACAATATTGTAAGATCTGACAACCGTCTGTAGAGAGCTTAAGCTTTTTATATGCTAAAAATATTATAATATTTAAGTCATTATTGTATAATAATATACATATTTTTAACTTATGAAGTATTATAACAATATGACTTTTTCTTTATAGGCTATTTGTATTGTAAATAAGTGTAATTAACGTATTCTGTATAAAAATTATATTTTGTAGACAATTACCACAAGCCAAAGCCCTTAACACCAATATCGTCTAAAACAAACACCAGTATGTCTCCAGGAATAAAATCTAATAGTAAATTGAAATGGAAATTGAAAAAAAATTCCTTTAAGTTAAAAAACAAGCTAAAGAATGTTTCAATTCTGCGACATAAAGGTGGGTATTAGTATATATTAGAATAAAAAAATTTTTAAATTTTGAATTCCCGCAATTGTTTCTGCAGATTCAAAAGCTTTAATTGAATCTAGAAAAGATGATATAAATTCAAGAACTCAAGCAAATCAAGTTGAAAGTGTTTCAGAGAACTTAAATTCAGAAGGTACTTGCATAAATAAACACGTTTTTCTCACGTTATACTAGGAGCAGTCACTCCTAGTATAACGTGAGAAAAACTCACATAGGGGTACTTTAACAATCTAGCCGGACATACTTTTTTTTAATTTATGTATATTGGCTCTTAAAAGTTATTGATTAATCCTAGATCAATCAAACTTGGCAGACAAATATCTTATGACCATAGCCTGTTAAGGCTTGAAAATAAAAAAATCGGACCAAGGCGAAAAAGTACCACTTAGAAGAACTAATCTTATCTCTGAAAAATTACATTTTTTTCAATTTTCTCACTCTTTTGAGATCAGCGAATATTCAAAAGCCTAAACTTGGACCCCGGAGGTTCTAAAATAACTTTTTCACCCCGCCCCTTTTGTGGGCGGTGACATAATTATTTTTTTTTTAATAATAATGTAATTATTAAAAGAAATTAATTAAATACGCTTTAATACCATAAAAAATAGTTTTAAGGCCAATACCACCCTCCGAAACGTGAAAATGTGAGTTTTTTTTATTCTTTTTTAGTAATGTTCATAAAAATATTAATTTGAAGCTTCTATGTGAAAGAGAAGGTGACTTCCCAATTCCTAAGCAATCACAGCCACCTAAGAATATTAATGAAATGATATTTTCGTAATTTATTTTTTTATAGTAATTAATTTATCTGAAAATAATTAATTTATTCGTACCTAGCTGAGTCCGCCAATTTGTTTGTTTACTTACAATATTTGGTTCGATTTAGCTTCGAAGGTGCCCAATTACATTATGCAACTTGTGTATGCTATATGCTATATTGGAAGCAGCAAGGAAAATTGGGGAACTTGCGACGGAAACGTCGGCTATTGATATTTTTGTGGATAGTCTAGTCTCCATTAAGGCCCTTGATTCAAAAGTAGTGAAATCTAAATGTGTGTTAGCATGCATACAATCTTTAGCCCTACTTGAACGACATCGTATAAGGATAGTGTGGGTCCCAGGGCATGAAGGCATTCGTGGAAACGAAATGACCGATCAATGTGCGAACAGTTCGAATCTGGATGTGATAGATGAACAGGGAGACATCAATATCCCCTTGGCCGAAATATCTAACATACTAGGAGAATGGTCGCTAAAGGAACGGCTCGCAGGTGGTCCACATTACCCACTTGCAGATTTTCTAGAATTCTTTAGACCTCAATTGACAAGAAAAGGACAAAAGCACTACTGACCCTCGAGAAAAGCACGTTAGCAGTTCTGGTAGGTGTTATAACGGGACACTGTATGATTGGACGTATGTCGAAGCGTAAGGGAATCTCTCGTGGAGGGTGCTGAAGAAGTTGTATGGATGAGGAAGAGAAGGAATCAGTTCAACTCCTCTGCGACTGCCAGGCTCTTCAAAAAAGTAGGCTAAAATTTTGGGCCAAAGATTCTATCGGGACCTGGACTGTCCCATGGATGCGACACTGAGCAGGCTATTTGGTTTTGTGAAAAGCTCCAGTTTATTTACACGAACCAACGGTAGTTCTCTAGGGAATGGTGGGGGTAGATGATCGTTGGGGCATCACAGTGGGCCTTATTGGCCTCCGACTGAAATCGCCCCTATGCGGGCGGCCCGTTTAACCTAACCTATGTATGTCGCTGAAAAGTAACCCTTTTATTTCTTTAAGATTTTATTTGTATTTACATCGTGAAATTTATATTGCAGAAATTTGGGTGGATGGACGTTTTTGTTTCCATTTTAAACTTCTTATTTATAACTTCGAATTAGGAAACAAAAAGAAATTCAAGAGTATGTAAATATATGTGCCCCGCCCCTTTTAATTGTTCTTTGCCCTCTCTCCATCTAAGTAAGAGTTGCAGCGAAAAAACTTACACAATGCAAAAAGCGAGAAAGTAATACACACCAAATTTTAAGAATCTTACATTTATAGTGCTTCAGATATAGTTTATGTATTTACTTTATATAACAGTACCCATCCGTGGGTAATTTTTCAGAAACAAGCTTTATATAAAATTCAAAATTTATTTAAAATTATTGTAGAGTTCTGTATATAAGGTTTAAAAAAATTAAAGTTGCTGCTAAGTCTGCAGTAACATTGAATCGGTAAAATTGGGAACTTTCAGAAAAACAGATCCTATATTTTAACCCAGTATCTTTCCATAAAATTTTATTTAAATTTGTCCAGTAGTTTTTACGTGATGCTAATACAGACAGACAGAAAAGCAGAAAGTTGTAGTTTTATTATATGTATAGATAATAATTTATTTATAATAGTAACAATAAATTTTGTATGAAATCGTAAAAAATGGCGCAAAAACGCGCAACGTTTTTTCTGCAGTATAAAAGTAGAGATCCCAAATTTTATAGTTTATATAACATTTTAAGGATCGCGATAGAGATCACTTGCAAAAACCTTTTCACTTTTTTTTTTACAAAAAAGTAACCAAAAAATATTTTGTTTTTAATTTCGATCGACATTTTTTATCATAAAAATTAAAAATAAAAATTGTTCTAAAAATTAATATAACTAGCTGTTAATATAGCCTTTCACAGAAAAAATCAATTAAAAATGTTTTTTCGTTCAGCTGCAAAAAAAAATATTGCAAACCTCTCAAAATCGTAAAGTCAATAAAAACTTATGCAATTTACACAACTTTCCTGATGCCATATTCTGTAATTCTCGTAGCTAAAGCTATCGCTAAAATTCTAAAAATGCACAAAAAAATTATGGGTGTTGTTGTAAGAATACTCGTAATTTGTTTGTGCATTTTTAGAATTTTAGCGATAGCTTTAGCTACGAAAATTACAGAATATGGCACCTGATTTTAATAGTGTCCCAAAACAACAAATTTCGAGCAAAAGCCTTGAAAATTCATTAGTCGATGCAGAATTTTGTTGTCTGTCGATTTACATTTTTAACATTTCTTAAATTTAATTTTTGGCCTAATGTTCGGCTATATTGGCAAAATAACCCTCTGTGCGACGGCAATCTGGCACTAAACTATTTTTCAACAACACGAATATAGTGTCCAAACACCGCTGGCAATACGATTAAAATTTTCTGTCAAAAACGGCCAAACAAACAATAATACGTAACTTACACCATGAAATCGTTTCATGAAATTTCTTCAATTCTCTTCTGAACTTTCTTGTTTTTCCTTGCCTCTCTACACCTCTTGCCACCACAAAACCGGTTTCATGCAACTGATTTCATGAAAAATGTCATCGTGTAATTTAGCTATAAGTCTCTTTTCACAATAGACAGAAACAGGGCAGACAGACGAGATTTGTTGGCAAGGGGTTGAAGAGGTAGGTGTCTATTTCATGACTATCGTACTGGTAATTTTTTCGTTTCTCTTTTCTGCTTTTCGCTTTTTTCTGTATTGCTTCACATTATATTTTTCAAGTCAGCGTCTACTTGCTCAAAATTTCTCAACAAAGTACATGTACCACAGATTTTCAAACACACACATGTAAAGTAAATAAATCCGAAAGTAAAATGTGCAAAAATCTGTCTGTCTTGTTTATGTCCAATTGTAAAAGGTTTAAGACAGAGCGAAAGAGAATTCAAAAAATGTCTGCCCTGTTTCTGTCTACTGTAAAAGCAGTCTAATATGACTTAAAATTGATTAATTATTTAAATAAAACAAAAACAAAACATATTTAAATAAGGCACTTTAATTTATTGGATTCTACTGTTTCCTATATATACTTGGACAAATGTTTGTGGAAACAAGCGTAACCACTATTTTTTACAAATTGTTTATTCGTAATAATAAATTAAATGTGGTGTTTTCCCTCCCCAAAAAGTTACTCTTTTTCTCCCCAAAAAGTTAAATTTTTTCATAAAAAATTACATTTTGCAAGTTTATCGTTGTAATTAATTACAAGCAACTGAGTATAAATTTATACATCTCAAGTAATATATTTGATGTATGACAAGGATGGTAAATTAAAATTTCAAATTGTACCAACCAGCCTTTTAAACTGTACTTTTTGAACAGAAATTGTACTGCATATACTTACATATCAATTTTCTTTGTGAATTAAAAATTAAACACAACTTTTAATTGAGAAATTGGAAAATTTTATTCATTTATGCGCATAGGCAACAATGCCGGTAATTTGCTTAACGGATCGAAATAGAAGTGATTTAAGAAACCCCAATCTAAGCATGCAAATGTTAAACTACATTTACCACCACAGTTCTGAAGTCGTCTGAGACTCTAATAAAATTAATTGAAGGACATTGGTGCTCTGATTAGTGGTTTTTACATTGGGACTGTAAACAGAAGTTGTCATAGTGATGAGATTGAGGAGACGTTTTATCTGTCAAGGTTGCCTGGTAAATCGTCCTTTCATACCCTCTATAAACTATCCATAGAAGAACTGGACAATTTAAATATTTTCTTCAATTGTAATTGTGATGCTAGTAAGAAACCTAGACAGCGGGATTTTTGGGAGAAAAAGAAGGTTTAAAAATAAAGTGTTTCAAAGTTCAAAAAAATAAAAAAAAAAAATAAAAATAAAAAATAACAATAGATATTAAAATGTAAAGCTAGCAAAACGTTTAAATTGTACCAAATTAGTCATTGCTGTACCATTGTACTTTTCAAGTTTAAAATGTACCAAAAAAAGAACAATTGTACCAATTTTGTTAACTTAACAAAACGGGCCAACAGGGCTTGTCTCTGTTTATTTTTAAATGTTACATTACAATTAAGCTGAAAGTCGATACCACGCTTTTTACGCTTACGCGCTTTTCATACTTTATACGCGTTCTATACTTTTCAAACTTCAAGTTATGTACATGCAACGCTTTTTATGCGCCATGTTTTTTGTTTTGAACAACTGCAGTGTAAATGAAATAAACACAATTTTTGCTAAAATAGAGAGTGAAATTTTAATTTTAAAATAATTTTTGGAATTCACTAAGTTTATGCACAAAATATTTTGTGCAAAAATCATTAATTAGCTTCTGAATTGCAGTTTAATAAATTGAAATAATTAAATAAACATGACAGAGATGAGACTAAGTACGTAAAAGTAATTGACAACTAAAATCATAATTTTGTTGATGAAAGAATTGTTGTAAAAATTTATTTTAATTAATTTATTACTTTCAAATTTTTGTAAAATTTATTACAAAATGCTTTTTTTTAAGAAAAAACCTTTTTAATACAAAAATACATAAAAAAGTAATCAATGACACAAACATATTTATCGATAGCATTTTAAATAATAAGAGCAATTGGTTCATAATGTTCATTAAAGTCTCTACTTTCAAAATATATGACCATATATTTTGAAAGTAGGGAGTATCATAGTTTCCATGGAAAAAATCAGCAACGGTTTTTTTTTGCACACTGGGGATTAAGCCATTTTTCTCGGGAACGGCTCGACGGATATTTAGCACGATTGGTTCAAAATGTTCATTAAAGTCTTTACTTTCAAAATATATGGTCATATTTCCTGGAAGTATCATAGTTTCCATGGGAAAAATCAGCAACGGTTTTTTTTTTTGCCCACTGGGTATGAAGCCACTTTTCTCGGGAACGGCTCGACGGATAATAAGATAATAAGAAGAACAGTTAGCTCAAAATGTTCATTAAAGTCTACATTTTCAAAATATATAGTCATTTTTCCTGGGAGTATCATGGTTTCCATGGAAAATCAACAACCATTTTCCCACTTTTATATATACCTAAAATCTACGCTACTACTAAAACTCCTAATTACGGGGTATTTATTTTTCCCCGTTTTTTTTCACGGTTTTTTAATTCCCAAATTCAAAAATTATAAAATTTATAAAAAATGTATGTATGTTATTATGATCACAAAAGTGCACAAGATCTCTTTTTGAAAGTTTTATCATAAAAGATTAATAAATTAAACTAATAAAATATGTTGAGAAATGCGAGTACATTAAAAATATTTGTGTTTTTAATTTTTACTATATACGAATGCATACAAAACACTTCGACATAATATTTTGGGATTTGTGTTCCCGTACTTTAGGGCATTTTTGTTTTTAAGAGAGTTTATTTTTGTTTTCTCTCATTTTACCGAACTTTTCCCAAAAAGTACGGGATCGCACCTAATATATGTATGTACATATGTATGTATTTAAATGACCCGATGATATGAATTAAAATAATTCTTGCAAAAAAAAAAAACCGACTACAAAACAAATATATGTGCATCAATTCTTAACTAAAAATGTAAAAGGAAGTAATCTGTAAGAAATAGTACTCAAATCAAATTCTTTTATACTTGTTGCTCTAACGGACATAGTAATATACGTTCGGTACATTCAAATGTCTATCCATAACGGTTCAGCAGATAAAGCCATATACGACAAATTGCCTCAGATATGAGGACACCCTTAATTTTTTTACACTTATTATTACACACAGCAATAAAAAGTAACGGTTCCAAAATTATGGCCATATAGGTTAAACAATATCGCCTAGGGGACACCCTTAAATGTAAAATTTTAAATTAAACACTTATTTTAAAGGACAGATTCTTTTTAAATTTCAAATGTCTGTCTAAAACGGTTCAAAAGTTTGGCCATATGCATCAATTTACATCAACTATTGAGACACCCTTTATAACTTTAAATATTTATAAATGTTATTATGCCGGACATAGTAGTGTAGATTCTGTCTAATTTTCAAGTGTTTGTCTATAACGGTTCAAAAGATAGGGCTAGATAGGTAAAATTTTATAAATTATGGGGACACCCTTTAGTTTCCAAATTTAAATTATATACTTGATGTTATAAAGGACTTATATATACAGGTTCTTTGTAAATTTCAACCGTCTCTCTGTTACGGTTCAAAAGATTTGCAATATACATCAAATTACATCAACTATTGGGACACCCTTTAACTTCTAATTATAAATATTTAATTTCTGATTATAAATATTCGACATTTTGTCCAATTTTCAAGTGATTGTCTACAACAGTTCAAATGGTTCATATATTTAAATTGACGTCACATATGGGGACACCCTTTAATTTTTAAGTTTATTTTTTTTTTATTAATTTCTGCTATTGGCAATTTTGGCAGTTTTTTTTAAATTTTAAAAGGGTGGCCTTTACGGTTCATAATACACGTAAAAAACACGTATGTTGTATGGGGACACCCTTTAATTTTCAAAATTCTGAACTTCTTTTAAAATGGAACCAATCTGAAGGAGGTTATCAATTCGTGGGTGTTTTGTTTTTGTTTTTTTTTTGTATGTTTGTGCCTTCATAACTCGGTCATTTCTGAACCGATTTTCAAAATTTTTGTACTATTAGAAAGGTTATGGCTTCAGATTGGTCCCATTTTAAAAGAAGTTCAAAAGTTTAAGAAATAAAGGGTGTCCCCATACAACATACATGTTTTATATAAGTCACCAATTTAAAATTAAAAAAAGTGCGTATCACTGTAGCTCCCAATAATAAAAAGTAATTAAAAAATAAAATTAAAAATTAAAGGGTGACCCCATAGGTGACTTAATTTCACCTTTATTCTCCTATCTTTTGAACCGTTATAGACAAACACTTGAAAGTTGCACAGAATGTTCGTTACTATGTCTGTAATAATAAGTATAAATATTTAAAATTAGAAATTAAAGGGTGTCCCATTAGTTGATTTATTTTGATATATATATGGCCAAACTTTTGAACCGTTATAGACAGACAGTTGAAATTTACAAAGAATTTGTATTGCTAAGTCCGCTAAAATAACAAGTGTAAAATATGAATTTGGAAATTAAAGGGTGTCCCAATAGTTAATGTAAAAGTAATATATATGGCCAAACTTTTCAACTGTTATAGATAGACAGTTGAAATTTACAAAGAACCTATATTGCTTAGTCCGCTATTACAACAAGTATAAAATTTGGATCTATAAATTAAAGGGTGTACCCATTTTTGATGTAATTTGACCATTATGTCCTCATCTTTGGACCCGTTATAGACAAACACTTTAAAAATAGACAGAATGTTCACTACTATGTCTGCTATAACAACAAGTATAAATATTTAAAATTGGAAATTAAAGGGTGTCCCAATAGTTGATGTAATTTTATGTATATGGACACAAAGTTAAAATTTAAAAAGAATCTGTATGACAAAGTCCTCCTTAAAAAGTATTTATATTAAAATTTGAATTTAAAGGGTGTCCCAATAGGTGTCGTCATTTGATATATATGACCATATCTTTTAAACACTTAACAATTAGACAGAATGTCCATTACTATATCTGTTATAATAAGTTTAAATATTTAAAATTATAAATTACAGGGTGTCGCAATAGTTTATGTAATTAGATGTATATGACAAAACTTTTAAACCGTTACAGACAGACGGTTGAAATTTACAATGAACCTGTATTGCTACGACCCCTATAACTAGTATAAAATTTGAATTCGGAAATTATAGGGTGTCGCAATAGTTACCGTCTTAAAGAAACATGATTTTAAGTTTGTCTGTTTTGAAGTCGGTTTTTTTTGCATGAATTATTTGAAGTCGGTTAAAAAAAGGTTAAAGATTGTGGTACATATGAGCTCGTTCTCTGATGGAGAAAGTGGCAGAAAACTATAGAAATCTTTCAGCTGGTATAAAATTTAGTTGCTGTGTTAAAAATAATTTCTTCCCACAGCACGTTTACCACATAACAATTCAATTGGCTACCGAAAACAACTTTCGAAAGCTAAAGTTTTCGTGTTTTAACGAAAGCGTCAAAAATGTTAATAACTTTAAGTACACGAACACACTTACATATACATATACAAAGTTTCCCAACATACCAAATGGCTTGTGAAAAATATTTTAAAAGCTTATAAATATCATACATGGGACTAATTAATTAGATTGAGTAATTAATTGACAATTTCATTAGCATTGAATTTTAAATAATGCTAATAATTTTTTTTTTCATTACCATTATTTTCATTAATGGTAATGGTTTTTAATAAAAAAGTTTCATTAATAATTATTTATAACCATTACCATTAATCAATGATTAAATTATAAAAAACCATTATCATTATTGGCCACATTTGCAATCAACCTTTTTCTAGTGATGTTTTTAAATAAGTCCCACCTCCATTCTCTGCTCTCCTATTATCGGCATTTTTTCATATAAAAACAAACAAAAATCAGAAGAAGAATAGAAAACCCTTTTAAAATAAAATTTTTAATCCGTTGGAGATTTCACAGTACAGATTTTCAAAACCAGAGTGAATGTAAAGTTATTGAAACCTACAGCAATAACAAATTTGTGTTTAATAAAAACAATGATTTTTTCATCAAATATAATTAGTAATTATACAATTTCATTGTATTTCCATTACCTTTAGTAAAAACAATTGTAATTAAAAATAAATCAGTAGCATTAAATGTAATTACAATTTTTTTCATTGTAACTTTTTGAAATAATGCCAATGGAAATTCAATACCAATGACAAAATTCCAAGTATGATAAATATAAGCCTTAAGCTTGAGAAAGTTTTTAGAATTTATTTAAAAATTTTAGAAAAATCAAAACGGAACCCTTGTGGAAATATTACTTGTATATGATTAAGAAAAGCTTATATTTGTAATTGTAGAATAAGCTTACAGTAACAATATTTTATTAATTTTGTTATAGAAAAGCTTATTCGTCTCAATATTTTTATAATCTTCTTTACATAATTGTAGACTTATATTCGCATATAATGTATATTTGTATGTACGTATATGTATATGTGTAATTTGTGGCTAATTTCCACAAAAATCAAGTTTTCTCAGATATCATAATCCCTTCTTACTATATATGTATGTATGTACATCTTTCCAAGATAGCCAATACAAAATTTAGCACATAACACTACTATGAAGGAACACTGCCTATGAGAGAATGCATAGATTACCCATAGATACTCACTATTAACCACATTTTTTAAGATTGCCCCAAAAGTACCACATATGAGACCTTTTAAGAGATTCTATACTGCAATAACAAGAACTCTTAGTAGATCTGCCAATGAAATTTAAACTATTAATTTGTGGTGTAGTGGCCTAATAGCCCAAAACATTCATTTCTCTATTTTATACATTTATTTTTAAGTTTTTCAGAAAAAAAAAATTATGTCAAGAAAGAAAACGAATTGTTTAGAAACATTTGTGTATAATAATAGTTTATTAATCATTGTTAAAAAATGCTTGTGAATTTATATTTTCTAAATATTATTACAATCGAAATTAAGAAAAGATTAAAACAGAATATTATTTATAAGATAATTCACAAGTTGTATTGTAGTTTGATTGCCATATGGTATGTGGGTTAATACTTTCAGGCAAAAGCATACCATGATTAGGTATGTGATGAAAAACGACTTAGACACAAAAATTATTTAAAAACAATAAAAGGTGTGATGTGTTGATCTGGTCGTTTTGTCATATCAATTTCAAATTCCATTTTGTTTCAAAGAAAAAATGAACATAGCAAATGTTATAAAAAACGATATTATCAGATATTAAATCGTTGTATTTTCAATTTTTGGAAAATTATTAATTGTTAAACAACTTGAGAAGTACTTTTTATACCCTTCACCACAAGTGAAAAAGGGTATATATAAGTTTGTCATTCCGTGTGTAATAATTACAACATTCATTTCCGACCCCATTAAGTAACTATATATGTATATATGTATGTATGTATATTCTGAATCCTTATACATAGAGAAGTTGATTAATCGATGTCTCTCTATCTGTCTGTGTTCGGGTTGAAATCAACTTTGCCAAGGCACCAGAAGAGATACAGAAAATTAAGCCCACCAATCTGCTTAGTATCGAAAATTTCGCTAATAGAATTCAGGAACACCAGACCCTTTCCATTCGAGGCTGTGGGCAAAAAACCACGCCCACCTATATTTTTTCACGTTGTTTTTCTTTTATTTTTGGTTGTAATGATTCGATTTTGCTTTTTTTTTTAAATAAATATTAGACCGCGACCAGTAGTCAATATGACCCCAATGTGTTTTAGGCTGATCATTCTAACGCAATATAGATTGCAGTAAGGTCCTAACTTTTACAAAAAACTTTCGATAAAATTTTTACAAAAAATTTTCGATAAAATTTTGTAAAAATTTTTACAAAAAACTTTAAAAAAAATTTACAAAAAAAATTTCAATAAAATTTTTAGAATAAGTTTTGGATAATATATTTACAAAACATTTCGATAAAATTTTAACAAAAAATTTTCTATAAATTTTTACAAACAATTTTCTATAAATTTTTCCAAAAAAATTTTATAAAATAAAATTTTTACATAAACAATTGATATTTTCACAAAAAGTTTTTGATAAAATTTTTACAAATAATTTTCGATAAAATTTTTACAAAATTTTGCGATAAAATATTTACAAAAAAATTTCTATAAAATGTTTACAGAAAATTTTCGATAAAATTTGTTTAAGTAAAAATTATCTAATCTTTATATTATATTTGTAATAATGAAGTTAAAAACCAAACGTATGTATGTATATTATTGTGAAATTGGGAAACATAACAGAGTAAGGGAATACTATGGTGAATGGTATATAACATTCGGCATGGCCGAATACAGCACTCTTACTTGTTAAAGATGAAAATATAAAATCTCACGGCTAGATGATCTTCATATTTATGGAATTTATGCAAACTCATTCAGGTATAGCGAAAGGCTTGGGTCCGAAAAAACCTAACAATTTAAGTTTTCGGCAAAAAAAAAATAAAAACGCATGCGTACAATATAATATAACTTTTCTACTCATTTCAAAAACAAAACAATAAAAATTCAAATTTATTTACTTTTAAAGCATGGCATATTAAAAAGGTAGACTCATTAGTATAACAAATACGACCACAGGCATTTTGTTTGTGTAAAAAAACCCTTTGTGTCATAAACAAAATATTTACCTCTTCAGGGACATTGGCACATATGTATGTGTACTGCTTTTTAACTTTTTAAAGAAAATAACTTTATTGTATTTTAAAAATGTAAATTACGCTAACATAAAAATACAAAAACCAAATAGGTATGGTGTTTTTTTCAATCTGTTTCTATATTATACTTTAAATTTAAAATTTAAGTTTAAATTTCTAATGGCCACGCGGCCAACCATCGAATAGAAGGAATTGAGCGTAAATATGTTGGCATTCGCAGCGGAAAATAGCTGGAACATTTAACATGTCCGCAGTGCTAAAGATCTTTATGCGTTTTATTCATGAAAGAAAACGCCTGTAACGGATGTGTGCTACTTCTCTCCAAATAAAATATTTAATGAATAGGACGAATAGTATGAGTCAACTAAAAGTTCTCAGCTCCAAATCTGGCTTCCAAAGTTCAAGCTGACCTTGCAATACAATATTGTGTCGAAACTGTTTCGGGATACAATCCCGATCTTATCAGAATAAAGATCTAAAGCACAAATCGGCTGTTGGCACACTTGGCTTATATATATATGTATAAAAATGCCCTATAAATATTAGTAAAATAAACAATGGAGACGATAAAACTGAATATACCCTAAATACAACTCAAAATTTACCAAAACTGACTTTTTCCATAAATTAATTCTGAGTACATACCTCTAACTACTGTATACATTTCTTTCACATCACTATCTTCTTTAACTGGAAAAATACAGTTATGTCTATTTTTATGTTAAGTGTGTTACTTGCTCAAAATTTCGCAACAAAGTACATACACCACAGATTTTCAAACACACACACACATGTAAAGTAAATTAATCCGAAAATAGAATATGCAAAAATCTGTCTGTCTTGTTTATGTCCAATTGTAAAAGGTTTAGGACAGAGCAAAAGAGAAAAAATGTCTGCCTTGTTTCTGTCTATTGGAAAAGCAGTCTAAAGGTCAGGATTCACTATCCTACACAATCGTATGACGCACGATCACAAAAAAATCTGACTGAATTCTCTCCTACTCAAAAAATCGTTTCAAAATAGCGATGTAGATGCCACACTATACAAAAGAAGATTTTGCAACTCTGATCGCATGGAAAAATACTATTCTATGAATTTTTTCAAAAGATTATAAAATTGTACAGATCTGTCAAAAAGTCTGTCACACACATACATTTAGACAGATCCACACTATCATACTTTTTGAGCACACATGCAGTTTTTGAAAAATCGTACGACTGAGTATGGCCTTAACGAACGACGTTCACAGAGTTGCAAATTAATTAAATTCTCCAACAAAAATATATGTTGAAAGTGAAACAAAAACGGAATATGAAATCAATCAAAACTCATCACACCTAAATCGTTTTGAAAATAGTCTTTACTTTTCAAAACAGTCATATTTCATCACATACCTGAATATTTCTCTTCTACTTACGGGTGTTAATAAAAAAATATTTTCATATATTTTTATACATTTATAAGTTAATTACAAAAATTTCTTCTTGCAGCATCAAAACCTTTAATTGAAACTAAAAAAGATGATGTTGACATAAAAGCTGAAGCCGAAAAGTTCGAAAATGATCCAGATATCTCAAATTCAGAAGGTAATTGTATACATATGTACACATAAAGTACCTTAAAATATTTATTTCATGTAAAACAAAACATACAATTACCCAGATTATAAAGCGGAATTTATAAGGATAAGGATTGTGACCCCTTTTTAATTTTAACATGGCTTATATGAAGTCGATTTAATGATGTTCTCCTTTTCGTGTTTAAGTAGGAATATATTTTCCGAAAACTTATTAGTAAGCCAATCAGTCAGATATAGTTTCGAAACATTTGTTATTGAATATCAATCTTCAAAAATTTTATGAATAAATAATTTTTATTCGATTTCCCTCCATAAAAAAGTGATTAATTAAATAAATTTTGAATTATCTTTTTGTTAAATTATATAAGCTAATTTTTAACATTATAATTATACAAATGAAGTTGAAAACCATAAAATTAAACAAATAAATTAGTCAAGTGCGAGTTACACTCACACATGTAGGGTTCCGTACTACGTTCAGTATAATTTAAAAATTCCAGTTGTTTATGTCTTTATGTCTTATGGGACACCCTTAAAATTAAAGTAATATTCGCGAAAATTGCATCATAATTAGAACACCCTTTAAATTTTAATATATAATTGATTTTATAGCGGCCATGGTAATACATTTTCTATTAAAATATCAGGAGCCTACCTATTGCGGTTAAAAAAATAAGGTAATATTCATGAAAAACACGTTACTAATGGACACACTTCAATATTAAATATTTGTTATAGTGGCCATGGCAACTTCCTTTCTATAAATATATTAACAGTCTACTTATTGCGATTAAAAAATAAGTCACTATAAGTGAAAAACATGTCACTGTCGGAACACCCTTTAATTTTTAGTAATTGTCAGATCGGCCGTGGCAACACATCTTCTGTACAAAATTTCAAGAGTCTACCTGTTACGGTTCAAGAAATAAGGCTTTATACATGCCAATCACGTCACTGGCGGAAAACCCTTTAATTTTTATTATTTGTTATAGTGGACATAGTTATACACCTCCTGTAAAAATTTAAAGATTCCCCCTATTTATTCAAAACTTAGGATATATACATGCAAATCACGTCACTATTGGAACACCCTTTAATATTTAATTTTGTATACTTGTTTATAAAACAAACATAGTTTTAATTACATTCTGCAAATTGTAAGTGGTTTCCTCTTACAGCTCAAAAAAAAGACATAAGCGTAAATAACACGTCACTTTTGGAACACCCGATAAGTTTTAGTATTTATTGCTATAGTGGCCACAGTTATACACCTTCTGTGAAAATTTCAAGAGTCTACCTTTTATGGTTCATAACTTAGGCCTTATACATGTAAATAACACCACTATCGGAACACTCTTTAATTTTTAGGTTTATTTTTTTAGACTTGTTTAATTACTTTAGACTTGTTTTAATTACTGTTTGTAAATTTTTACTGTATGCCTCCTACAGTTCAAGAAATAAACACACATTCGTAAATAACACCTCTCTATCGGAACACCCTATAAGTTTTAATATTTGTTGCTATAGCAGCCACATCTTCTGTGAAAATTTCAAGAATCTACTATTATGGTTCAAAAATTAGGCCTTAGACATGCAAATCACACCACTATCGGAACACCCTTTAATTTTTAGGTTTTGTCGCCAAATGGCTCATAAAACTGGAAACATTTATTATTTTGTTTGAATTTATTTATTTTGATTTGTCAGTCTGTGAGTTGCCTAAATGTCTTGTTATTTTGTCTCTTGATCATTTATGTATATTCATATTATGTATTTTTATTCCCGTTTTTCCTATTTGTTTATACATATGTATGATTGTAAATGATCAGTTAGTTTTATATGTAACAATATTATTCTGCAGTGCTTTTGTTTCGTTAAGTTGGCCCGTTATTTTTGATGTATTTAATACATAAAGAATTTTTGGCTCAACTTTAAATTATTTAACAAGTAAAATTAGTTTGTTAAAGGAAAGCACTGCGGTAAGTACATTTGTTCTTATATGTATATTTCTATTTGTTAATTATAATATTTTTTAAATAGAAATAAACACCTAAACCAATTAATTAGAAACTTGGCTCTTTTTATTTGGTTGTTAAATTCGCCCTTTTTCGAACGACCGTCGCCGCCAGCGACAGGTTTATTTTTTTAGACTTGTTTATAAAGCGAACTAAATTTTAATTACTGTTTGTAAGAAATAAACACATATTCGTAAATAACACCTCTCTATCGGAACACCCTATAAGCTTTAATTTTTGTTGTTATAGCGGCCATCGCTATACACCTTCTGTGAAAATTTCAAGAGTCTACCTATTATGGTTCAAAACTTATGCCTTATACATGCATTTCACACCACTATCCGAACACCCTTTAATTTTTAGTTTTATTTTTTTATACTTGTTTATATAGTGAACTAAGTTTTAATAACTGTTTGTAAATTTCAAGTGTATCCCTTCTACAGTTCAAGAAATAAACACATTTTCGTAAATAACACCTCTCTATTGGAACACCCTATAAGTTTTAGTATTTGTTGCTATAGCGGCAACAACTATACATCATCTGTGAAAATTTCAAGAGTCTACCTATTACGGTTCCAGAGATAAAAGGCGCTGACAGACGGACAGACGGACAGACATTGTAGCGAAAACAATAGGGTTTCGTTTTTACACTTTGTGTACGGAACCCTAAAAATACAGAAAAAACATGCTTTGCTGATGATGATTTGTAATTTAATTTATTTTTTATTAGAAGGAATAGAACGAACTCAAGCTTGACTACAAAGTTCATTATATGTAATATAAATAGTTCGACTAATAAAATTTCAAATTTTCAAAATTGTTAAAATTTTGGAAAAAACTAGGTAATATAAACAAATAAGAGTGCTATATTCGGCCGTGCCGAATCGTCTATACCTTTCACTGCGCCTTTTTCCTCTAATCAGCAATATTTCGTATACGGTATATGTATATCGTCACCTAGAATGCCTAATTATGTAAAAATTTTCTATTTTTTTTTTAATCTTATAACATTTTTTTTTGTTAATATTAATAACAAATTTTTTTGTAAAAATTTTTGGAAAACTCTTTTTAAATATTCGTTTTAAAATATTGTTTTTTTTAATTTTTATGCTTCGTATGAATAAAACAAAGGGCTTCGCTCTCAAAATATTGTTACGAAATAAGAATTTATTCATTATAAGCTCTGAACAACAATACTCTCGAACAACAACAACATTAATGGTTTATTTTCTTACAATGATGGTAGAAAGAAACGCCTCATACAAACAATCGCATTTACGCATATACACACACAGATTAAATAAACACTCTTCTGTTAAATACACATACATAAATACAAGCATAAACAAATAAACAGCACACATACAGGTATAAAGAAATAAACAACCACACAAACAGAAAACAAGAGCAATAACAATCGAACCTGCCAGACCTGTCTGGAATAGAATATTCTGGTGCTTTTAAATCACCTATATAAGTGAATCGTGCTGGCGAGTAGTATGGCAGTATTAATTTAAAAGTCAAAGAGTTAAGTTGTCGAATTTTAAGAGTGTTTAACAGTCTGCTGTATTTTTAACAGTGGTATTAATAAATAAAGTGACTTACAGTAAAAGTAATAACAGAGTGTATTTATTTTGCAATTAAAAGAACCCAACGTAAAATAAAAACGTAACAATATTGTATGGCGAAGCCACTGAAGCCAGATTTGCTGATTTCTCTGTATTTTGCTGATTTTTCGTCGTAAAATTGGCTAGGTGAGATTTGCCGATTTTCTTCCTCAAATTACAGATTTTACGAAATTACTGTGTTTAGGTCACCCTCTCTTATATTGATCTTTGTCAACTTCAATTCGTTGAAATTTTAGTTTCTACAATTTAACGAAATGAAAAAAGATTATTAGTAATAAAACATCTGAACATATTGTATCCCAGCCATTCTCAGTGGCCTTGAATCGAAGGCGTTGTAAACTGTTTAGTAGATCTATACCAACAATTAAAGATTTATTTTGCATTAGTGGAAAACGTAAAAGATACAGAATTTAAATTAAGATATTCAAGTAATTGACACCGAATTTGTAGATAAAATGACACTTGTATCTTGCTAAGCTTTTGTAAAACTATTTGTGAAACTTATTGATTCAAGAATTTTATTTCTAAAATTATTCGCTTTATATTTTTGTTCTGTCACATCCGTCCTCTAATGTGAAAAAAATGTTTAGCCAAGTTAATCTTAAAAACGAAACAAAAAGTCGTATGTATAAAAAGTCAATTGCAAGAATTTTATATAGTAAACACTTTATAAAATAAAATAAAATAAATTTTTTCAATACTCTAATCGAGGCTGTCGTTGCCTACCAGTCTGAGAATTCTTCGATTTTTTCGTAAAGTTGTCTTATTTTTTTTTTTTTGTTAAATATTAATAAATGATTCTGAATATTTATTGTTTCAGTTTATTTTAAATGATTTTGTAATTATTTTCTTAAAAAATTCATAAAATTCTCATATTTATGTATTTTGTTATTTTACCAGATTTTGTGCCGATTTAAAAAATTTTATTCTGATTTTGAAGATTTTTTAGCCCAATTTTGAAGATTTTTTTTTTTCATAATTTATTTATTGTATCTTCAATATTTTTTAACTAACAATAATTACTCGTATCTTAAGTCTAAAATAAAATATTCTTTTTAAGTCCAGCCAGTGCTAGACAAAAATAATGTTAATTTCACGGATTTTGAAATCATTTGCGGGTCATCCCTCTAATGTACGGCCAAGAAAAGCAGTGTCTCTTCTTTTTAGTCGAATGTAACCAGGTTCATTCAGCATGTTACGCGCCAAAGGGTTTGGATGAGATTCAAGCCTCTTTAGATATGTGACTGCATGTTTCGCTATTTCTGCTTTAACTGATAGCAGGTTTAGGTCTTTGTGGATGTTTGAATTTTTTATATACCAGGGAGCAGATGTAATAATACGTAAAATCTTATTTTGGCGCCTTTAAATTTTTTCTACATTGCTAGCTGAGGCAGTGCCCCATAACTGAATCCCATAGCACCAAATTGGTTTGAGGACCGACTTTTACAGTAGAAGTTTACAATCTAAGCTCAGAGTGGAGTTTCTGCCAATAAGCCAATTTAGTTGTACTGCTTTTAGTTTCATTTGTGTTAACTTGAAGTCAATGTGGCTTTTCCAAGTAAGGCGACGGTTAAGATGTATACCCAGGTATTTAACGTCTGAAAGCTGTGGTATCATTTGGTTATTTATGCGAATAGTGGGGCATGAGTCCCTACGCAGTGTGAAAGTTATGTGAGTACATTTTTGCTCATTCACTTTTATTCTCCATTTTTCTAGCCATTTTTCCAAATTGAATATGTGGTCTTGTAAAAGTTGTGATGCTTCTTGGGCACTTTCATGAATACTTAAAAAAAGCAAAAGTTGATGTGTGGACTAGGGTGCTAATTGGCATATCTGATGTGTACAGTAAATATAAAATTGGTCCCAAAATACTACCTTGGGGAACTCCGGCTTCAATAAGCTGTGGCGAGCTTAAAAAGTCACCTTCTTTTAGTAAAAACTTGCGATTCGTTAAATAATCTTTTAAGAGCTTATACAAGTTTTCGGGCAAGTTCAGCTTTAGCTTAAATATTAGGCCTTCGTGCCAAACCTTATTGAATGCTTGAGAAACGTCGATAAAGAGCGCAGAGCAGTATTTTTTTTCTTCTTCCTTTACTGCTTTACGATAACTACTTTCGTCTATAAAATGAATTTTAGTTTCATCAATGTTACCACGCTTGATTGGAATTACATATAATGAATTTTCCCCGATAACTGAAATTAACTTATTTATTAATTCATTGGAATTTTTTACCCTTAAAAAAATTGGTGGTGGTTTAAACGACTTCGGTGCCGTTTTTTGCTCACTTGTTTCGCTATCTAAAATAGCAAAACGATTTTGGGAACTTATTCCGTTAGCCTGCTTATCTTTAAGTACTTTCGACATTGGTGCAATCTGTGAAGATTTAGGGCTTCGACCTCTTTTCAATACAGTTATATATCTGTCCATTCCCACTTGCGTCTTAGGTTTTTCTGCACTATCCATGTTACTGTTGGGAACACTGTGTTCAGAAGGCGAATTGTTTGTAGTTATATTATTGTCATCGCTTAGCAAAAGCGACGAACAAGATTGGGCACGTATAACTTTCGTAGAATTTACACACAAATTATTTTCTGTTTTTTTGTTTTTATTTAATTCGACATTGTCAACATTTTTGTTGCTTAAATTAAAGAGGCTCATTAGCCCTTATTGTTTTTGTTTTATTTTTAAAGTAGCAATTCAATATGCCGTTGTAAAAAATAAAGAGAAAGAAAGAAATAAAAAAATTACAGACAACTTTGTTGTTGTATTAAAACAGGTTTGTTTTTTTGTTTTTGTTTGAAATTATTCACACAATGTATGTTTTGTTTTTTGTTAATGCGAGCTAAAATAAATCGCGTCCGCACTTATCAACGCCAAAAACAGAACGATTGAAGATTTTATAGGGAAATTTTCTGGCAACACTGGGCGAAGCACGTTGAATCAAACCAGGGCTCCCAGATATTTTTCGGGTTTAATCCCGAATTTTAAAATTTTTATCCCCAAAATTCCCCAAAAAATTTAAATTGTTTTCAAATTTAATTTACGTTATAAAAACATTAAGCTGTATATTTTTATTGCAATAAAATTATACAAGTTTATTGAGTTTTTACCTCACAATTTCTGCGGATGGATTAAGAGGGTTACAACAAATTTCTTTAGACTGATTGATAAAGCGCGTTATAACTATATCAGTTTGGGGATTGCGGGATCGATTCTCAACAAAGACTGGGTGTTTTCTGAAGACAAGCGAAAATCCTCGCAGGTACTATTGTTTAAAAAAAAACAAAAATTAATTTAAATTTGTACGTATGTATGTATATTATTTTTCAACAAAGATTGGAGCAACTAGTTTTGGAATATATTTAATATTTTGTTAGTTTCTTTGCCGAAAGAAGAAAAGCTTGGTAGTTGGTATGCAAAGTGAGGTCTAAAAACAATGTCGTTTCTGCGGCATCTTGATATGTATAAACTCTTGCCCAAATCTGTTATTTACTGCTGGTTGTATTATTTTCATTATTGAACCAATTTGTGTTATCGATTGTAACACACAAATTTTGAAAAATATAAAAAGCACGTATTTAAATAAATGACAGTGAAGCATCTGTAGATTTCAGTTCTTTCTTAAAATCGTTAGCAAGATCCATTCAATCAGGGTAAATTCAATGAATTGACTTTTGTTACTTAAATAATTTCGTTGTCTTTTTCATCTTTCTTTATCAGTCATAGTTTAAATTTATTTTAACGAAAAATTAAAATAATGATAAAATTACAATAATTCAAAAAGTATATTAAATCGAAATAAGAATCCCCAAAAAACCCCCAAAATATTGAATTCCCCAATCCCCAAACTAAATTGTTTATCCCCATTAGCAAATAAAAATCCCCAATTTGGGGATAAATCCCCTAACCTGACAACACTGATTCAAACATGATTGGAGTGTGAAGCACGAATGAGAGAGCGAAGCATGAATATTGGGCTCCGTTGAAACGAGCTATAAGAGTCTTAAAATTCATTGAGTATTTTTACGTGATGTGGACATAAGTAGGCGGTCAAATTCCAAAATGGTATTTTGTATTCCATAATGAAACCTACACCAGCAAAAAAAAAATTCAAAAAATAATTTATGTATAGGACCGTGTCTCGGTTACTATTTTATTTGTTTGTATGTATGTTTGTTTGTCGAAAAGCTATAGCTGTCTACACCAATGAACCGATCTTTCTAAAATTTTCACAGTTTGTTATTAGATATACGGTTGGTAAAATAGGGTACTTATTTTTTTGATATTCGACGTGGACGTGGTACTCCCATACATAGTAAATATTTATTAACGTTTTGCTTGGTAACAGTAATAGGAATTTTGCACCAGTAACCTCTATATTAACATACATAGTTACGATAAAGATGGAATGGATTGGAATAGAGTGCGTGGTACCTCCCATACAAAGTGAAAAATTATTATCCAGTATCTAGACAACTGCACTAGGTAGCGCCTTGGAATTTTGCACCAATAATCATCATATTAACGTACATAGTTTAGCTAAACACATACATAGAGAACCATAATAGGTATCGTCTTTAAAGTGGGTACAAGTAAACCCCATGCCCATGCGTATACTCTAGGAAAACATAGGCTGAATTGTAAAAAAAGTAAAAATTATTATCCTGTATCTAGAGAAGTAAAATAGGTAGCGCCTTGAAATTTCGCATCAGCAACCCCCATATTAAGATACATTGTGAAGAGGAACACAGATTGAATTTGAGTGGTTGGCGTGGTACCTCCTATACAAATTGAAAAATTATTATCGCGTACCTAGAGAACTACATTAGGTATAGTCTTGAAACTTTGCATAAGTAACCCTCACACCAATGAGCATAGTCTAGCAAAATACAGACTGGATAAGAATACTGGGAGGGGTACATCCCATAAAAAGAAAAAAATTGTTATCGTGTTAATACGTATAGTCCAGCAAAAAACAGGTTGGATGGGAACATTTTTGACGTGAGAATAGCGTACGTTTGGTCATACTTTTCTTCCAAGTGTTTATTGTATTTTTGTGGATAGGTGTAGCGAAGCGCATCGGAGGTAGCTAGTACATATATAAAATATATGTCAAGACAACAAACTTGGCTGTATTAGCAGAGCTTGACGGTTTCTTGATCACGCGGAGGACTCGGACGATATAAACCTTCTGCATTATTCTCATCGCATCGGATTTTAACGGCATCTTCAAAGAGAAAGTCTAAAGGGCTCATATCGTAGCTCCAAAGAAGCCAATTCACATCATTAAGACGGCTGATGATTGCCAAATGACCAAATTGCTCAAAAATCGATTGTTTGATGAGCTGTGTAACATGATACACACGATGCTGAAATCCATGTTTATTCAAGGTCATGTTGACCATTTGAGGACATGAAAAGTGCTCGTCTTTACTTGAAATGACGTGTCCAGCACATTTTAAAAAATTGGCCAAATATACCACCTCTCCAAAATGCACTCCAA
Source organism: Phasia obesa (assembly GCA_949628195.1). Taxonomy (NCBI): domain Eukaryota; kingdom Metazoa; phylum Arthropoda; class Insecta; order Diptera; family Tachinidae; genus Phasia; species Phasia obesa. Next base: position 84,090,638 of record OX451217.1, on the reverse strand, counting down.
ATTGTTACCCTCAGTGGATACATTGACTTGCGGGTTGTCCGATACCTATAAAAGGGTTTGCGATTGATGTTGTTTGTTTAAATTGCCGTCAGATAAGGTGATTTTTCAGCCAAATTAAATGTTCTCATTTTGCAAAGTTTCCCAACGTTTTTTATGTTAAAACAACTCATTTTGATAGCCAATATTTCGGACAAAACAAATCTATGATTAATATATGATTAAAAAAGATACTTGTATTTAGACCACGCTATACCACATGGTACTTATGAAAATTTCTCTTTGCAGCTTCAAAAACTTTAACAAAACCTAAACAAGATGCTGTTAATACAAAAACTGAAGTCAAAGAAGTGGAAAGTGTTTTAAAGATCTCAAATTTAGAAGGTAATTGTATAATAAAGCGAAATTTGCATGGATAAAAATAAAGGGTTTATCGAACCGTTTATAAACAGATATGCAGGATCCTTATATTTTATATATGTTTTTCCCGAAGACAAGTTATCTTGTAGAAATTATTAGTATACCAATCACTTGGATGTAGTTTCGAAAACTTTGTTATTGAAAATCAGCAAAATGGCTGAGATTATGTGCCAAAGAACGGAGAGAGCCTCTCTCTGTTTACACGTCTTTTCCATCTTGACAGTCTTAATTTTTGTTAGTAGAAAAGTTTCTGTTGGTGAATAAAAGTTACGAAAAATAAATAAAGGGACTTAAAACAAAATTATAATCGGCGTGTCTTATTTTGCAGTTAAAAGAACCCATCGAAAAAGAAAACGTAACAATTGGTGACAGATGTGAAATTGCACAAATAAATTCTTAATAGGTGTGATCCCGTACTCAATTATACCGAAAACTGTTCCCGTACTGCAAGATTGGGTAAAAGAGCGTAATTTTTAGACAAAATATTCTTCTTCTGCTTGCACGAAACAGCCTAAACTTTTTCTTCAGGCTGATTGTGTAAATGCAAACCAATCAGCTGTTTGAAAGTAAACAATAGAAAATTTATAAAAAATGTACATATGTATGTTATTATGATCACAAAAGTGCACAAGATCTCTTTTTGAAAGTTTTATCATAAAAGATTAATAAATTAAACTACTAAAATAATTCGAGTAATGCGAGTACATTAAAAATATATGTGTTGTTAATTTTTACTATATACGAATGCATACAAACCACTTCGACATAATATTTTGGGATTAAAGTTTGTTTTTTGTGTTCCCGTACTTTTGGGCATTTTTGTTTTTAAGAGAGTTTATTTTTGTTTTCTCTCATTTTACCGAACTTTTCCCAAAAAGTACGGGATCGCACCTAATATACGTATGTACATATGTATGTATTTAAATGACCCGATGATACGAATTTAAAAAAAAAGGATAAAGATAGTGGTACATATGAGCTCGTTCTCTGAGAGATTTTATATTGAGAGATTTTATATTGAGTAGGAATTTGCGCAACCTAGCAACTACCATTTTTAAAATATTTCACATTCCATACATAGAAGTATAATAATGAAAAAATTGTAGATATTTTTTTAACGTCAGGAATGATTTTTTAAATTAACTTTTACAAAGTTTAAGTTTATACAGACAGATCTCCAATAATTTATATTGCTTAGGATTAAAATTGTTTATGTTAAGTTTTTAAAGTTATTCCGATTGGGCACCTCTACAAGTCATAACAAAAAGGCAACCAGAGAATATACTATTATAATCTAATGCGCCTAATAATAACGAAGGCTTTAATGCATGAGTGCTGAGTACCAGTGATCGCCATTCAGCTTCATCATCCGTTTTATTAGTTCCATCATAAAAGTCATAAATAAAATTTACTTGTCATGACAAATTTAACAAGCATAAACACAATATGGGTGCTGTCAGAATTGAGCTTAACATTAATATATTCGGGTTACGAGGGCTGGTGTAAAATTTAGTTGCTGTGTTAAAAATAATTTCTTCCCACAGCACGTTTACCACATAACAATTCAATTGGCTACTGAAAACAACTTTCGACAGCTAAAGTTTTCGTGTTTTAACGAAAGCGTCAAAAATGTTAATAACTTTAAGTACACGAACACACTTACATATACATATACAAAGTTACCAAACATACCAATTGGCTTGTGAAAAATATTTTAAAAGCTTATAAATATCATACATGGGACTAATTAATTAGATTGAGTAATTAATTGACAATTTCATTAGCATTGAATTTTAAATAATGCTAATAATTTTTTTTCATTACCATTGTTTTCATTAATGGTAATGGTTTTTAATGAAAAAGTTTCATTAATAATTATTTGTAACCATTACCATTAATCAATGATTAAATTATAAAAAAACATTATCATTATTGGCCACATTTGCAATCAACCTTTTTCTAGTGATGTTTTTAAATAAGTCCCACCTCCATTCTCTGCTCTCCTATTATCGGCATTTTTTCATATAAAAACAAACAAAAATCAGAAGAAGAATAGAAAACCCTTTTAAAATAAAATTTTTAATCCGTTGGAGATTTCACAGTACAGATTTTCAAAACCAGAGTGAATGTAAAGTTATTGAAACCTACAGCAATAACAAATTTGTGTTTAATAAAAACAATGATTTTTTCATCAAATATAATTAGTAATTATACAATTTCATTGTATTTCCATTACCTTTAGTAAAAACAATTGTAATTAAAAATAAATCAGTAGCATTAAATGTAATTACAATTTTTTTCATTGTAACTTTTTGAAATAATGCCAAAGGAAATTCAATGCCAATGACAAAATCCCAAGTATGATAAATATAAGCCTTAAGCTTGAGAAAGTTGTTAGAATTTATTTAAAAATTGTAGAAAAATCAAAACGGAACCCTTATGGAAATATTACATGTACATGATTAATAAAAGCTTATATTTGTAATTGTAGAATAAGCTTACAGTAACAATATTTTATTAATTTTGTTATAGAAAAGTTTATTCGTCTCAATATTTTTATAATCTTCTTTACATAATTGTAGACTTATATTCGCATATAATGTATATTTGTATGTACGTATATGTATATGTGTAATTTGTGGCTAATTTCCACAAAAATCAAGTTTTCTCAGATATCATAATCCCTTCTTACTATATATGTATGTATGTACATCTTTCCAAGATAGCCAATACAAAATTTAGCACACAACACTACTATGAAGGAACACTGCCTATGAGAGAATGCATAGATTACCCATAGATACTCACTATTAACCACATTTTTTAAGATTGCCCCAAAAGTACCACATATGAGACCTTTTAAGAGATTCTATACTGCAATAACAAGAACTCTTAGTAGATCTGCCAATGAAATTTAAACTATTAATTTGTGGTGTAGTGGCCTAATAGCCCAAAACATTCATTTCTCTATTTTATACATTTATTTTTAAGTTTTTCAGAAAAAAAAAATTATGTCAAGAAAGAAAACGAATTGTTTAGAAACATTTGTGTATAATAATAGTTTATTAATCATTGTTAAAAAATGCTTGTGAATTTATATTTTCTAAATATTATTACAATCGAAATTAAGAAAAGATTAAAACAGAATATTATTTATAAGATAATTCACAAGTTGTATTGTAGTTTGATTGCCATATGGTATGTGGGTTAATACTTTCAGGCAAAAGCATACCATGATTAGGTATGTGATGAAAAACGACTTAGACACAAAAATTATTTAAAAACAATAAAAGGTGTGATGTGTTGATCTGGTCGTTTTGTCATATCAATTTCAAATTCCATTTTGTTTCAAAGAAAAAATGAACATAGAAAATGTTATAAATAAATTAGTCAAGTGCGAGTTACACTCACACACGTAGGGTTCCGTACTATGTTCAGTATAATTTAAAAATTCCAGTTGTTTATTTCTTTATGTCTTATGTGACACCCTTAAATTTTAAAATTAAAGTAATATTCACGAAAATTGCATCATAATTAGAACACCCTTTAAATTTTAATATGTAATTGATTTTATAGCGGCCATGGTAATACACTCTATTAAAATATCAGGAGCCTACCTATTGCGGTTAAAAAATAAGGTAATATTCGTGAAAAACACGTTACTAATGGACACACTTCAATTTTAAATATTTGTTATAGCGGCCGAGTTCCACATCTACTGTAAACATTTCAAGAAGTACCACATCTACTGTAAACATTTCAAGAGTGACATGTTTTTCACTATAAGTGAAAAACATGTCACTGTCGGAACACCCTTTAATTTTTAGTAATTGTCATATCGGCCGTGGCAACACATCTTCTGTACAAAATTTCAAGAGTCTACCTGTTACGGTTCAATAAATAAGGCTTAATACATGCAAATCACGTCACTGGCGGAAAACCCTTTAATTTATATTATTTGTTATAGTGGACATAGTTATACACCTCCTGTAAAAATTTCAAGATTCCACCTATTCATTCAAAACTTAGGATATATACATGCAAATCACGTCACTATTGGAACACCCTTTAATATTTAAGTTCAATTTTCTATACTTGTTTATAAAACAAACATAGTTTTAATTACATTCTGCAAATTGTAAGTGGTTTCCTCTTATAGCTCAAAAAAAAGACATAAACGTAAATAACACGTCACTTTTGGAACACCCGATAAGTTTTAGTATTTATTGCTATAGTGGCCACAGTTATACACCTTCTGTGAAAATTTCAAGAGTATATCTTTTATGGTTCATAACTTAGGCCTTATACATGTAAATCACACCACTATCGGAACACTCTTTAATTTTTAGGTTTATTTTTTTAGACTTGTTTATAAAGCGAACTAAGTTTTAATTACTGTTTGTAAATTTTTACTGTATGCCTCCTACAGTTCAACAAATAAACACACATTCGTGAATAACACCTCTCTATCGGAACCCCCTATAAGATTTAATATTTGGCCACATCTTCTGTGAAAATTTCAAAAATAAGACCTTATACATGCAAACCACACCACTATTGGAACACCCTTTAATTTATAGGTTTATTTTCTATACTTGTTTATATAGCGAACTAAGCTTTAATTACTGTTTTTAAATCTTGAGACTATGCCTCCTATAGTTCAAGAAATAAACACATATTCCTGAATAACACCTCTCTATCGGAACACCCTATAAGTTTTAGTATTTTCTACTATAGCGGCTACAGTTATAAAATTTGAAGCGTCTACATACCTATTATGGTTCAAAACTTAGGCCTTATACATGCAAATCACACCACTATCGGAACACCCTTTAATTTTTAGGTTTATTTTTTTTCAGAGTCGTTTATAAAGCGAACTAAGTTTTAATTACTGTTTGTAAGAAATAAACACATATTCGTAAATAACATCTCTCTATCGGAACACCCTATAAGTTTTAATATTTGTTGCTATAGCGGCCATAGTTATACACCATTGGTAAAATTTTCAAGTGTCTACCTGTTATGGTTCAAAACTTAAGCCTTATACATGCAAATCACCCCACTATCGGAACACCCTTTAATTTTAAGGTTTATTTTTTTCAGACTTGTTTATATAGCGAACTAATTTTAATTTAGTGCTTGCATATTTTTGGTGAATTCCTCCTACAGTTCAAGAAATAAGCACATATTCGTGAATAACACCCCTCTATCGGAACACCCTATAAGTTTTAGTATTTGCTAGTATAGCGGTCACAGTTATATACTTTCTATGAAAATTTCAAGCGCCTACCTATTACGGTTCAAAACTTAGGCCTTATATATGCAAATCACACTACTATCGGCACACCCTTTAATTTTTAGGTTTATTTTTTTATAGTTGTTTATATAGCGAACTAAGTTTTAATTACTCCTTACATGTTTTTCGTGTATGCCTCCTACAGCTCCAGAAATAAACACATATTTGTGAATAACACCTCTCTATCGAAACACCCTATAAGTGTTAGTATTTGCTAATATGGCGGCCACCGTTATACACCTTCTGTGAAAATTTCAAGAGTCTACCTATTATGGTTCAAAACTTATGCCTTATACATGCAAATCACACCACTATCGGAACACCCTTTAATTTTTAGGTTTATTTTTTAGACTTCTATATAAGGCGAACTACGTTTTTATTACAGTTTGTAAATTTTTAGTGTATGCCTCCTACAGTTCAAGAAATAAACACATATTCGTGAATAACACCTCTCTATCGGAACACCCTATAAGTGTTAATTTTTGTTGTTATAGCGGCCATCGCTATACATCTTCTGTGAAAATTTCAAGAGTCTACCTATTACGGCTCCAGAGATAAAAGGCGCTGACAGACGGACAGACGGACAGACATTGTAGCGAAAACAATAGGGTTTCGTTTTTACACTTTGTGTACGGAACCCTAAAAACGATATTATCAGATATTAAACCGTTGTATTTTTAATTTTTGGAAAATTATTAATTGTTAAACAACTTGAGAAGTACTTTTTATACCCTTCACCACAAGTGAAAAAGGGTATATATAAGTTTGTCATTCCGTGTGTAATAATTACAACATTCATTTCCGACCCCATTAAGTATACATATATGTATGTATGTATATTCTGAATCCTTATACATAGAGCAGTTGATTAATCGATGTCTGTCTGTGTTCGGATTGAAATCAACTTTGCCAAGGCACCAGAAGAGATACAGAAAATTAAGCCCCACCAATCTGCTTAGTATCGAAAATTTCGCTAATAGAATTCAGGAACACCAGACCCTTTCCATTCGAGGCTGTGGGCAAAAAACCACGCCCACCTATATTTGTTCACGTTGTTTTTCTTTTATTTTTGGTTGTAATGATTCGATTTTGCTTTTTTTGTTAAATAAATATTAGACCGCGACCAGTAGTCAATATGACCCCCAATGTGTTTTAGACTGATCATTCTAACGCAATATAGATTGCAGGAAGGTCCTAACTTTTACAAAAAATTTTCGATAAAATTTTTACAAAAAATTTTCGATAAAATTTTGTAAAAAAAAAATTTCAATAAAATTTTTAGAATAAGTTTTGGATAATATATTTACAAAACATTTCGATAAAATTTTAACAAATAATTTTCTATAAATTTTTACAAACAATTTTCTATAAATTTCTACAAAAAAATTTTATAAAATAAGATTTTTACAAAAACAATTGATATTTTCACAAAAAGTTTTTGATAAAATTTTTACAAATAATTTTCGATAAAATTTTTACAAAATTTGCGATAAAATATTTACAAAAAAATTTCTATAAAATGTTTACAGAAAATTTTCGATAAAATTTGTTCAAGTGAAAATTATCTAATCTTTATATTATATTTGTAATAATGAAGTTGAAAACCAAATGTATATTTTTGTGAAATTGGGAAACAACAGAGTAAGAGAATACTATGGTGAATGGTATATAACATTCGGCATGGCCGAATACAGCACTCTTACTTGTTAAAGATGAAAATATAAAATCTCACGGCTAGATGATCTTCATATTTATGGAATTTATGCAAACTCATTCAGGTATAGCGAAAGGCTTGGGTCCGAAAAAACCTAACAATTTAAGTTTTCGGCAAAAAAATAAAAAACGCATGCGTACAATATAATATAACTTTTCTACTCATTTCAAAAACAAAACAATAAAAATTCAAAGATATTTACTTTTAAAGCATGGCATATTAAAAACTCATTAGTATAACAACTACGACCACAGGCACTTTGTTTGTGTAAAAAAACCCTTTGTGTCAAAACAAAATACCTATTAACCTCTTCAGGGACATTGGCACATACATATGTATGTGTACTGCTTTTTAACTTTTTAAAGAAAATAACTTTATTGTATTTTAAAAATGTAAATTACGCTAACATAAAAATACAAAAACCAAATAGGTATGGTGTTTTTTTCAATCTGTTTCTATATTATACTTTAAATTTAAAATTTAAGTTTAAATTTCTAATGGCCACGCGGCCAACCATCGAATAGAAGGAATTGAGCGTAAATATGTTGGCATTCGCAGCGGAAAATAGCTGGAACATTTAACATGTCCGCAGTGCTAAAGATCTTTATGCGTTTTATTCATGAAAGAAAACGCCTGTAACGGATGTGTGCTACTTCTCTCCAAATAAAATATTTAATGAACAGGACGAATAGTATGAGTCAACTAAAAGTTCTCAGCTCCAAATCTGGCTTCCAAAGTTCAAGCTGACCTTGCAATACAATATTGTGTCGAAATTGTTCGTCATCATGATTTAATGGCCGAGTTGTACGCGAGAAGTGTCTTTATAGTTAAGATATTCTACAATTTTGGCAAAAAAAACCTTTTTCCAAGGATAATCTTAGCCGTTGAATAAAAGTAAATAAAATACATTCGGCTTATATGCGGCAAAAACTGACAACACACAAAGAACTGAAAGGTAGCAATAAAACACTGTGGTGGTATTATCATAGTTTAACCTCTATATCAAATCCTGGTAGTAATAGCCTAAGGGATACAATCCCGATCTTATCAGAATAAAGATCTAAAGCATATATCAGCTGTTGGCAAACTTGGCTATTGTATAAAAATTTTTACCAATAAATATTAGTAAAATAAACAATGGAGACGATAAAACTGAATATATCGCACCCAAAAGGGTCATAACTCAAAATTTTCCAAAACTGACTTTTTTCCATAAATTAATTCAGAGTACATATCTCTGACTATTGCAGAAATTTCTTTCACATTACTATCTTCTTTAACTGGAAACATACAGTTATGTCTATTTTTATGTTAAGTGTGTTGCTTAAACAGTTTTTTGTCTCTCCTGAAAATTTTAGTATTTTGAGATGTGACCCTTTTGTATTTAGGGTGCCTTTCAGAGAAAAGAATTTATATATTACGGAAAAGGTAGCTACAATATTGAATTTACAGAACGGAAAGTAATAGAACGGCAACGGAAGATGAAGAATAATAAAGCCTTAAGTCCCCTTTTACAATAGACAGAAACGGCAGACAGAAGAGATTTGTAGGCAAGGGGTTGCAGAGGTAGATTGTGTATTTCATGACTACCGTGCTGGTGATTTTTTCGTTTGTCTTTTCTGCTTGTCGCATTTTCAGTATTGCTTCACATTTTAATTCTCAAGTCATCGTCTACTAACTCAAAATTTCGCAACAAAGTACATACGCTACAGATTTTCAAACACACACAACAATGTAAAGTAAATTAATCCGAAAAAAGAATATGCAAAAATCTGTCTGTCTTGTTTATGTCCAATTGTAAAAGGTTTAGGACAGAGCAAAAGAGAAAAAATGTCTGCCTTGTTTCTGTCTATTGTAAAAGCAGTCTGAAGGTCAGGATTCACTATCCTACACAATCGTATGACGCACGATCACAAAAAAATTTGACTGAATTCTCCCCTACTCAAAAAAATCATTTCAAAATAGCGATGTAGATGCCACACTATACAAAAGAAGATTTTGCAACTCTGATCGCATGGAAAAATACTATTTTATGAATTTTTTCAAAAGATTATAAAATTGTACAGATCTGTCAAAAAGTCTGTCACACACATACATTTAGACAGATCCACACTATCATACTTTTTGAGCACACATGCAGTTTTTGAAAAATCGTACGACTGAGTATGGCCTTAACGAACGACGTTCACAGAGTTGCAAATTAATTAAATTCTCCAACAAAAATATATGTTGAAAGTGAAACAAAAACGGAATATGAAATCAATCAAAACTCATCACACCTAAATCGTTTTGAAAATAGTCTTTACTTTTCAAAACAGTCATATTTCATCACATACCTGAATATTTCTCTTCTACTTACGGGTGTTAATAACAAAATATTTTCATTTATTTTTATAAATTTATAAGTTAATTACAAAAATTTCTTCTTGCAGCATCAAAACCTTTAATTGAAACTAAAAAAGATGATGTTGACATAAAAGCTGAAGCCGAAAAGTTCGAAAATGATCCAGATATCTCAAATTCAGAAGGTAATTGTATACATATGTACACATAAAGCACCTTAAAATATTTATTTCATGTAAAAAAAAGCATACAATTAACCGGATTATAAAGCGGAATTTATAAGGATAAGGATTGTGACCCCTTTTCGTGTTTAAGTAGGAATATATTTTCCGAAGACTTATTAGTAAGCCAATCAGTCAGATATATGTAGTTTCGAAACATTTGTTATTGAATATCAATCTTCAAAAATTTTATGAATAAAGAATTTTTATTCGATTTCCCGCCATAAAAAAGTGATTAATTAAATAAATTTTGAATTTTCTTTTTGTTAAATTATATTAACTAATTTCTAACATTATAATTATACAAATGAAGTTGAAACCCATAAAATTAAACAAAAATACAAGAAAAAACATGCTTTGATGATGATGATTTGTAATTTAATTTATTCTTTATTAGAAGGAATAGAACGAACTCAAGCTTGCCGACAAAGTTCATTATATGTAATATAAATAGTTCGACTAATAAAATTTCAAATTTTCAAAATTTTTAAAATTTTGGAAAAAACTAGGTAATATAAACAAATAAGAGTGCTATATTCGGCCGTGCCGAATCTTCCATATCCTTCATCATGAACTCTAATCAGCAATATTTCGTATACGGTATATGTATATCGTCACCTAGAATGCCTAACTATGTAAAAATTTTCTATTTTTTTTAATCTTATAAAAATTTGTTTTGTTAATAAAGGGTGTTTTTTATAGAGGTATCGAACTTTAAGTTGCAATAAAACAAGGATGGATGCATTACATTTTAAATATGATTTCTGGCATATGACCGCCATGGCTGGTGCGGATATAGTCCAATCTGGACGTGTAATTTTCGATGACTTTTTCCAACATTTGTGCCCGTATATCGGCAATAACACGGCGAATGTTGTTTTCCAAATGGTCAAGCGTTTGTGGTTTATTTGCATAGACCAATGACTTTACATAGCCCCACAGAAAGTAGTCTAGCGGTGTTAAATCAGAAGATCTTGGAGGCCAATTCACAGGTCCAAAACGTGAAATTAGGCGGTCAGCAAACGTGTCTTTCAATAAATCTATTACGGCACGAGCTGTGTGACATGTTGCGCCGTCTTGTTGAAACCACATCTTCTAGACATCATGGTTATTCAATTCAGGAATGAAAAAGTTAGTAATCATGGCTCTATACCGATCACCATTGACTGTAACGTTCTGGCCACCATCGTTTTTGAAAAAGTAAGGACCAATGATTCCACCAGCCCTTAAAGCGCACCAAACAGTCAGTTTTTCTGGATGTAACGGTGTTTCGACATACACTTTAGGATAACCTTCACTCCAAATGCGGCAGTTTTGTTTGTTGACCTAACCATTCAACCAGAAGTGCGCTTCATCAACAACAAAATTCGCTTTTTCGCGTTTTCCGCACAGAACCATTATTTTCGAAATAAAATTGCAATATTTGAAAGCGTTGTTCAGGCGTGAGCAAGGCGAATTCATACCAGGTGTGAGCAGTAGGACAACAACTACAACAAAACAACAACTTTGACATTAGATTAGCAGATATGAAACAATGTATTTTTGACAAGACATTAGCAAAAAAACGAGAGCAAAAAACAATCAGCTGGGCTATCGACTCCACCTGGTATGAATTCGCCTTGGGCGTGAGTCTATTCATGATGAATTGCCAAACCAAACTAAGAATAAATCACTTGACAGCTGTTAAATCGGTGTCCATCTTGAAAAGTAATGCCAACTTAAAGTTCTATACCTCTATAAAAAACACCCTCTATTAATAGAAAATTTTTTTGTAAAAGGGTAATTCCAAGTCAAATCAACAAAAAAAAAATGTTTTCAAATTTACCACTCCCGATTTTAGTGAAACTTTTTTTTTACAGTTATCAAAATTGAAAAATGTCGCTTTTTTGCATATGCGCTCGAGGATTAAATATATTCTAAATCCAGTTCTATAAGTCCTAGAAAGTTGAGTAATAGCTCATTTTAAAGGCTATTAATTTGGTATCAATCATGAATCATGATATTTTTTAACAAATTTTTTTCTGATATTTAAAAAAAGTTTTATTAAAATCTTTGAGATAGTGTCTTTTAATTTTGTTTTTTAAATTTACATATGTTTTTTAACGTTGCTTAGTGAGTATGCCATAAAAATTTCAGAGTGGGACCATGGTGGGATCAGAAGTTATGTTAAAAAACTACATAATTTTTAGTTTTAGGGAATAATTATTTCTTACCTTTATTACCCAGTTTATTAAAAAATTTCTATTTTTTCAGTTTATAAGGAGTCAAAATGAAGTTTTTTTAATATAACTTTTGATCCCACTCTAAAATTTTTAGAACTTATAGAACTGGATTTAGAATATTGTTACGTTTTTACTTAACGTTGGGTTCTTTTAATTGCAAAATAAATACACACTGTTATTACTTTTACTGTAAGTCACTTTATTTATTAATACCACTGTTCAAAAATACAGCAAACTGTTATACACTCTTAAAATTCGACAACTGAACTCTTTACTTTTTAATTGATACTGCCATACTACTCGCCAGCACGATTCACTTATATAGGTGATTTAAAAACACCAGAATGTTCTATTCCAGACAGATCTGGCAGGTTCGATTGTTATTGCTCTTGTTTTCTGTTTGTGTGGTTGTTTATTTCTTTATACCTGTTTGTGTGGTTGTTTATTTCTTTATACCTGTATGTGTGGCTGTTTATTTGTTTATGCTTGTATTTATGCATGTGGCTGTGTATTTAACTGATGAGTGTTTATTTAATGTGTGTGTGTATATGCGAATGTTTGTTTAAGGCGTTACTCCTTATTGTTTGCTTCTTTCTTTCATCATTGTAAGAAAACAAACCATTAATGTTGTTGTTGTTCGAGAGTATTGTGGTTCAGAGCCTATAATGAATAAATTCTTCTTTCGTAACAATATATTTAATCCTCGAGCGCATATGCAAAAAAGCGACATTTTTCAATTTTGATAACTGTGTAGCGGAAAAACTGTAAGAGATAGAATTTTTTAAAAATCATATTTGGATTCAGGGAGTCAAAGAATATAAATAAAAAAAGTTTCAATAAAATCTGAAGTAGTCATTTTGAGTGCCTTGTTGATTTGACGTGGAATTACCTAAAAATTTTATAACAATTTTTGAAAAACTCTTTAAATATTCGTTTTAAAATATTGTTTTTTTTTTTAATTTTTTTAAACTTTGCTTTTGAAAAAATTTTTTAACTTTAATGGAATTTTTTTTTGTAAAAGTTTTCCTCAAAATTTTTTTTGATATTTTAAAATTTGTAAAATTTTTATTGAAATAAGTTTTATTAAAAATTTTTTTGTCAAAATTTTATAGAAAATATTTTGGAAATTGGATCTGAATATTTTTTGTAAACATTTTTTTAAACTTTTATTGATAAATTTGTTTTGAAAAATTTTTGAAATTATTGACAAAATTTTTAGTACAACTGCTTTAAAAACGTTTTTTTGATTTTTTTTTGAAATTTTTTGGTTAAAATTGTTCTAAAATTTTTTTGTAAAACTTGTTGGTAAAAATTTTTTGTAATATATTTTTTTAAATTTTTTCCAATTTTTTTTAATTTTAATTTTTTTTTTAATTTTCTGTAAAAATTAGGATCTTCATGCAATGTATGTAAATTGCGTTAGAATGTTCAGACAAAAGCAAAAAACCCTTAAAAAATTTCATCATATTGAAATATGTCTTTTGACTGCTCCCCAGTTACCAGTGAGAACCCTGTGGGTCTTTTGGCTACATCTATGTGTATTGATTCCTATAAAGGCATTTAATACAAATCAAAGCAGAAAAGCCTTACCAACCTAAAAAAAAAATCAAAAATCGACCCTCGCAGGGGGCTATTGATCCCCCGAGGTCTATATGCACTTCTTGCGATCTACTCGTCGTGATCTAATATTTATTTAAAAAAGAGCAAAAGAGAATCATTACAAACGAAAAAAAAATAAAATCAACGTGAAAAATATAGGTAGGTGTGGTTCTTTGTACACAGCCTCGAATGGAAGGGTCGAAATTTTAGAAACTATGCCTGGCATATCGGTAGGCTTAAATTTTCTGTGTCTTTCTCCGTGGCGATCGCCCCGGGCGCCTGAACATACCATCGTCAAGGTATTTGTCACCGTGCTCTTATATATACATATATATGTATATATAAAAAAGTTGCATTGTGTTAGAAATTGATGCTCTCTGGAATGCGTGAAACGATTTTGTTACTGCAAAGTTTATATGAAAGGTGACGTCAATACCAAGGTTCTTATGTACAAACGGTCTCTTTATGTATATTGGTTATAGCCGGAGTAGTTGGCGTGGTATCGCCCATACAAAGTAAAAAATTATTATCGTGTTCCTAGCGAACTGCAATAGATATCGCCTTGAAACTTCGCAAGAGTAGCCTTTGTGCTAAGGCGCATAGTCGGCCAAAATACAGAATGAATTGGGACAGTAGGCGTGGTACCTCCCATACAAAGTGAAAATTTATTATTGTGTATATAGAAAACTATAATATGTATGGTCTTCAAAGTGGGTACAAGTAAACCCCATACCCATGCGGATACTCTAGAAAAACATAGGCTGAATTGGGACAGTGAGCGTGGTACTCTCCATACAAAGTAAAAAATTATTATCCTATATCTAGAGAACTGCAATAGGTAGCGCCTTGGAATTTTTCATCAGTAATCCCCATATTAAGATACATGGTGTAGAGAAACACAGAATGAATTTGAGTGAGGGCGTGGTACCTCCTACACAAAGCTAAAAATTATTATCGCGTACCTAGAGAAATACATTAGGTATAGTCTTGAAACTTTGCACAAGTAACCCTCACACTAATGAGCATAGTGTAGCAAAATACAGACTGCATAACAATACTGGGAGTGGCACATCCCATTAAAAGTAAAAAATTGTTATCGTGTTAATACGTATATAAAAGGAACCATTTTTTAATTGAGAATAGCGTGCGTTTTCACGTTAAAATTTTGTCATACTTTTCTTCCAAGTGTTTATTGTCTTTTTTGTGGTTAGTTTAGAATATATTTTATGGGAATTACATTTATTCTACAGATGTGCTCAACATGCCCTCTTTCAAGTTTTGCTTGAATTCAAGCAAGCTATATTTGAAAGCTATATTTTTAGTAGTAATTAGCAGCAACAACATATAAAATAAAAAAATCCCATTTTCTTTAAAATTTATCACATACTTTGTAAAAAATATTCTTTCAACTTAGAGAGAATAAAACGAACTTAAGTCTTACTTCAAAATTTCCTTTGTATGTCAAAAGTAAAGTATAAAAAATTCATTGGAATTACTAGACCAACAAGTACGAAACTAATCTAGCTGTACATAATTAAATGATTCTCATTTAATCATATTTTTTTTATAATCTGTCTAAAACAAAATTTAATATTTTTTTTTTTTTGTAATTTAAAATTTTATTAGTCGAACTACATATTTATATTACATACAATGAAAATTGTAGTCAAGCTTGAGTTCGTTATATTCCTTCCAAGAAAGAATAAATTAAATTACAAAATAGATGATATTATTAAAGAAAAATTGGGAAAATTTAATTTTTAGACACCAGCAACTGACGATTGAATACAGTTTTGTCGTATTCCTTTATCTGAGTTTGGTTGGTTAAATAGATGATGTTTACAACTAAACACTACCCAATGAAAAACAACTTACTTTTAAAACTTCAATTTCTTTTTTATCTAATTTGATATTCCATAATTCAGTTTCTACTATTGGCCAAAAGTCAATGAAAATTCGCCAACTATTTTAAAAATTGCAAAAAGTCGCCATATCGCCAATCAAAATTTGATCGCCAAATAATATTGAAAATCGCCACGTTTGGCGAGAAATCGTCATATCTGGCAACCCTGTTCAAGAGTGCTGCGCTATCTCCTAAATCCAAATTGATGATTCGGGATACATTTTTTCTCTAATCTGAAATAAGAGCGAAATTGTTCAGATGTGTTTATAGTTTCAGTTCATTGCATTGAAGAAGAAGTTAGGTCCCCAATTCGAATTTCGCAGTACGCATAGATTAAGTTTTTGACTAGACTTGATAAGTTCATATAAGACTCCTAAAGAGTCTGTTACCAGTCTTTGACGTTCTGCTTATCATTGCTTTCAGTGTCTAAATACCCAGCAAACCAAATGTTCCGATTTCGTAAAGAATTTGTAACGACTGTTAAAAAAAATCTTCTCATTTCGGAACCGAATTCGTAACGATTTTTATATGAAATTGTTTACACGACTTCGCAACGAAATCGTTACGACATATAGTTACGAAATCGTAACGAAATGTAGGTACAAAATCGCAACAATATGTTTTCTGTCGGTACCTCCGTATAAGCTATAACTTCGTTCTATGAAAGTTAAATGAATATAATGATTTGGTATTCAAGGCAATACTTTTCCGTAATCAATTTAATTTCAATTGTCCATCTTGCATGTATTGATTAAATTTTTTCGTATTTACTATAACTCTTTTCCGTATAATACAGTTTTGGTTTTTATTTTCTTACGTATAAATCAAAATTTTATATACTTAATTTTGAAAATTTTAATTATTATTAGTCGAACTGTTTATGTATTACATACAATGAAATTTTATAATCAAGCTTAAGTTCGTTTTTATTCTCTCTAAGAAAGAATTAATTAAATTACAAATTAGGTGATAATATTAAAGAAAAATTGGGAAAATTTAATTTTTAGACACCAGCACGAGCGGAATGCACATTTTCTATACAGCCACGTCCGTCATCAGCACTCTTGTATCACTCTTGTAGTAGATTAGATTGTATTTATATAAATATATTTTTTTTTTTGTTCAAACATACAACCGTAATGTTGTAACAAATTCCTTACGACGAGTCTGATTTCATACAAACTACCGGGATATCTTAACGAATTCGTCACGACAATTCTGACTTCAGAAAAAACCGAAACATTTGGTTTGGTGGGTACCTAATAAAATAGAACAAAATTTATAAGATATCTCTATGGTTTTTTTTTAGGTAGGTTTTTATTAGGTATTCTTCTTGTTTTTTTCAAAAAGGTTTTCTTCTTGACTTTTTTATAAAAACAAAAAAATAAATTTAAAAAAAAAATTTCAAAATAAAAAACTGAAAACAATTTAAAAATTTTAAAAAAGCCTTTTTGGCATCTCCTTTGAAATTTTTTTGCTAACCAAATCCTTGATTTCTTTCTACCTTTTCTCTTTGTGGTGGCGCGGGCTGCCTGAGATTTTGCCTTCATATATCCTCTATTTTTCCAGGGGCGGAAGTTCAGGGGGGGGGCTTCTTCTGATGGATTGTCTTAAGGGGGTTGAAGCCACTTAAATTTTAAAACCCAAAAAAATCATGTTGAACATTTTTTCGTTCTTTGCTAGGGATCGAACCTGTGCTTCGTTTTGTAGACACGCTCTTAACCACTACACCAAATGTATATTTCATATTTTATGTTTTAACCATCAGTTTCTATGTTGATTTATATAAACGAAATAATAAAAAAGCTAATATAATAAAGAAAACATCCTTATTAGGAAAATTAAAAGGATGATTTACACATGATCATATAGGAATCTAATGAAATCAATCAGAAAAACCTTGTTGAAAAAATCAATTACGTAGGCTAATGAAATCAATAAGAAATCCCTTTTTTATACAATTCAGAAGAAAACCTAATAGAATCAAAAAGTTTTTCTTTATGGATTGTTTTTTTTGCGTTTTCTTATTGATTAAATGGGATTCCCTTCTTGATAAAATTAAAAAGATTTACCACATGCAAATAATAAAGAATCCCATTGGAAATACCTTAGCTGAAAACATTTCAGAGACATAAATCTTTTTGATTCTATTAGTCATTTTTGGCTCTGTGCATTAGCTAAGGAATTATATTAAGTAGACCCTTGAAATTTTGAATGTAAAACGTCCTTATTAATGATGATGGACGAAAAATTGACACTATTGGAACAGTAGGTGCGGTAGACCTACTGTTTCAATAGTAGGTCTACCGCACCTACTGTTCCAATAGTGTCAATTTTTCCTCCATCATCATAAGGACGTTTTACATTCAAAATTTCAAGGGTCTACTTAATATAATTCCTTAGCTAATGCACAGAGCCAAAAATGACTAATAGAATCAAAAAGATTTTTGTTTCTGAAATGTTTTCAGCTAAGGTATTTCCAATGGGAAATACCTTAGCTGTTTCAATAGTAGGTCTACCGCACCTACTGTTCCAATAGTGTCAATTTCCCATACAAAATACCTATTTATCATCCATCATCCAAAAGTATGTCCGGATTTATAGAAATCTTTGAAAAAAAGGAATTTTGGTTGTGATAAGGAGTTGTAATTTTTTTTAAATGGAGAGATATTCATAATCTTTACAGAAAGTTTTCAGTTTACAGAAGTAAAATTATCTTTAAATATGAAATTGGAAAGATGTCCGTTAACTTTAAATAAACTTATATGTTCTGAAAGTTTTGAGTTTACAGTAGTAAAATCATCTTGTAAGATCTGACAGACGGTTGTCAGATCTTACAATATTGTCAGACCTAATATTGTGCTGACACACGATTGTCACATATTTGTCATTATTATTGTTAGTTTGAAGTCTGACAATGCTTTTTCCGACAATATTGTCAGACAACAATTGTAAGTTCACACGATTCTTAGACGTTTTCTGTATATTTTTCTGACAATATTGTAAGATCTGACAACCGTCTGTACAGAGCTTTAGATATGAAAAACAATTTACTTTTATAACTTAAATTTCTTCATTACCCATTTTGATGTTCCTTAATTCAGGTTCTAATGTTGTCCAAAAGTCAATGAAAAATTGTCAGCAAAATCGCTATCTATTTTAAAAATCGGCATTTCGCTAAATCAAAACTTTGATCGCCAAATAAGATTGAAAATCGTTACGTTTGGCGAGCAATCGCCATATCGTTTGGCGGCTATTTGCTTGCATTCGTTTTCCTATTCGAACTGTACACATTTCTATTAGCTAGTTTACAAGAGCTCTTTTTTTCTAAATGCTTATTTGAGCCGAATACAAACGTTTGTTATTGCTTTTGTTGAATTTAAAATTTTGTTAATTGACATTTTTATTTTAGCAGCCAAAACACCAATATTTTGGTGCCTTTGCTAAAATACTAGTAGCGTTTTAAACACTGGTCGAAATTAAATCGAGTATAATTTTTATTAGTTTTATTAATATTTATTTATTCAATATTTATCTTCTACTCACAGGCGTTTATATATTTTCTTATCAAGAATTTCCTTTTGCTTCATCAAAAACATTAATGGAAACTAAAAAAGCTGATTTTAAAACAAAAACTGAAGACGAAAAAGTGGAAAGTTTTTCAGAGATCCAACATTCAGAAGGTAATTGGTTAAATAAATAAACATATTTATATCAATTAAAACAAGAAAAAATAATTATTTGGTTCGCGCTTTAGTAAACAATATTTCATTTTCAATTATTATTTATTATCACTTTTTTAATTTAGTTAAAAAAAAGTGTACTTTTATCACCCTACTTAGGTATTAAAATATGAAATGACGATGTCTAACAAACTTTTATGGGCTGCATTATTATAGGCGTAGTTTAAGTGAAATAATAAAACTTTGTAGAGAAACTTCTCACATAAAAAGACTAATTTTAACCACTAGCAGAACTCGATAATGGTTTATCCCATTAGGTGAATTAAAAACTTTGAGTATCTACACTAAAATTGATAAATGTGCTTCGAAGTTTTAGAGATATCGGGAAAGTTGTGTCAAAAAAATTTCATTTGATTTTTTTTATTTCTTAAAAATTAAAAAACTCACAAAATCATGTGTCTTCTTTGTGAGCATATAGGCTAATATGTTTCAAACAAAACAAGCCATACTTATTAAAATCTTTTTACCACTTTTGTTTTTATTTACAATTAATAGGTCGATTATGGATTGCAACCGAACTTTAGTTAAAAGGCAACGCAACTGACAAATAAATTTGTTTTACGTATGTCAACTTTTTCAGTTGCCAAAAAGTTATCGATAATGTTATTTTGACACTATAGCAACTGAAGAAAATATAAACAATCAAAAGTTTTTAATAAATAAAGAAGACAATCGTAAAGTAGCTCTGGGTTGGGGAACACGTGCGTGCGTCATTGTCATTATCGCTTAAAGTCAATCAGACCGTCCTTGTTGCTCGGCCTTCGAGTGATTTACGTCTGATTAGCTTCCACGAATAGATGTACTGTTGTTACTGGTTGCTTTAATCAACCACGTGTTCGTTTTGGTTATCGTGTATAACCTATGAATTTTAATTAAATACTTAAGTCGGACATTGTAGGAGCATCATTTAAAAAAGAACTCAATTGTTCACTGGAGGAAAACCATTAAGTTCAACGTTTTCACTGGAGGAGAACCATTAAACTCAAATTTTTATCACTGAAAGATCACCATTAAACTCTTATTAATTATACCTAGCTGAATTTGGAGTCTCACTTCCTATACGAAGGTTTAGGTCTCGCTGCAGATTTTGAATGATGCTAAGGCAATCACACCCTGACGCTTTGGTCTCGTACCTTTGCCATTTACCAATTTTTTTTGGACAGAAACCAAAATAAACAAAAAATAAATAAAGAAGAGAAAAGTAATTTAAAGTGAAGAAAAAAATACAATAAATAAAATGATTATTTCCAAAAGGCAACTTGTCGATTGTTTTTCTTTTTTTATATTAAATGCTGAAATTGTTGCTAATGTGTTATTTTACTATTTTGAAATCTAGAATTTAAAGAAATAAATATTTACATTATATAAATTTTGTTTTAAATATTTATATAAACTATTTAATATACAAAATTATATGAAACTAGTTTTTTTTAGTTTTACCGCTTAAGCTTTTTTGCTTAATCTTGGAAAAAATCAACTGAAATTAACAATTTTTAGTTGCCAGTTGCCATACGTAATACAATTTCGGCAACTGCCAACACAACTGAGATTGGGTTGCCAACCATGATAGACCCATTAGTGACGATTCTTTATTGTAAAAAATCCATATTACTGTTGTATGAATATCGAATTTTTTACACAATGAAGCAAGTTCACCTGCTTTGATATTTATGTAATGCAAAGAAACAAATTAAAAAAAGTATTTTATGTATGTATGTATTTCTTAAAATTGTAGATTACAAAATAGTAAAATAACACAACACTTTAGCACAACTTTCAGCATTTAATATAAGAAAGCGAAAACAGTACACATTGCCTTTTGAAAATAATAATTTTATTTATTCACTTTTTATTACTTTTTTCTTGCTTATTTATTAAAAACTTTTTGATTGTTTGCATTTATTTCCAGTTGCTATAGTGTCAAAATAGCAGTATCGATAACTTCATGGCAACTGAAAAAGTTGCCATACGTAATACCAATTTATTTAACAGTCGCGTTGCCTTTTGACCACGCAACTAAAGTTTGTTTGCCATCCATAATCGACCTATTAGTCTTAATTATCTACACTCTTGATCAGATGATTAGAACCACTTAAATTTTTGTTTTTAGTAGGCCATATCTTTTTAAATTTTTAAAGTTTTAATCAAGCACCTGTCGTGTAATAAGAAATTAAGTTTTAGAATAAAATTTGACTTACGACTACAATAAAAAAAAAAAAATATTTACAACAATTTAATTAGATTTAAGTCCGCACTTATTCCATGGACAATAACAACAACAATATGTTTATTTTATTAGCAATGTGTAAAATTAATTGATACTTGTTTTATTTCTAATACCATCAGATCAGGCAACAGTGGACCCTGTTTCTAAAGGGAATCATTCTTTTTTACCGAAAAGAGATTCACTTCACGAGTCGCTTTCATATGAAGTTCCTAAAAATAATAATAAAAATAATATCAGAATACTATACCAGGCCCATCCAAGAAGAAAAAAAGAAGAAAAGTCAAAAATTAAACGTATGCTACTGCAAAAACAAAGTAAGTAAATAATGACTTGGTTTGAATTAAATTTTAGTTAAAAGCATTCAATTTAAATGTCAACTTGTAAATTAAAAAATTTTATTTTTTAAGGTAAACCCGAGGCAGTTGTCTTAAAGGAGACTCTCAACTCTCCCAACCAAACCAATATGGATTTGAATCAAAAAGGATTAACGGATTTTGGAGCATTATATTCCACTGTACCAGGCAGTAAGTATTTTCTGCAGATTAATTTACTTTTTTTAACATTGCGATTAAAACATTTTGAATTCATATTTAAATGAATGTAATTGATTTGTAATATCTTGTTACCCTTATAAAACATTTCCTTCTGGTTTTGCCCCAATATGAAGTTGACTATTGTGTTGAAAAGAACGAATCGCGACGTGATAAAAAGTTTTTGTCGATGTACTCGCCTACAACCTAATCAAGTTTGTACCAACTTGATTAGGTTGTACGCGAGTTTTACACGACTTGTAACGAGTGTCGGTTGTACGAAAGATCACAAAGTTTTGATTTTCTGTCATGTTGTACAACATGTCGCACACGATGTGTTTAAAATGGTTTTACACGGCGCACAGTGGTCAATTTCGCGAGATAGCGGTCAAAACTCTATATTTTTTGACCGGATTGGTATTTTTTTACGCAATTTGTTTTGTTCAATAGGAGGGACTTAAAGCTTCAATTTGAGTGTTCAAACGTAAAAATCGACTGATAGGAACGTAAGTAATGTGGAGTTAAAAATGCATTTTAATTTTTTGTTGAGTTTCCATGTAAAAGTTGAATATTTTGACATTTTAAATAGGTATTTTTTTATAATTTCTTATTTTCTTCAATCGTATTTTACAACCAATACTTATTTATTATTCCTAAACTTAATTTTGGTCAGAAAATGCCAACAGTTGGCCCCTGACATTTATTTAGTCTCAATATTTACAGGGGCCAAAGGTTGGTTTTTTTTGGAAGAAAGCTAATTCTTGTGAGGATTAAACTGAAAAATAACACTGAAAATCCCAACAATATCAATACATTTATATATATTATATACAGAACACAACATGGATAACATTTTAAGTAAACTTTTACTATTGATTTAAAGTGCACATATATTTTATATAAATGTATTAAAAAAAATTTATACTAAAATTAGAAACAAATTATAATCTTTAAACTAGTATTAATTAAACAATATTAGTAAAAATTTCTTCCAAATAGCTTTGATTTTCATTTTGCAGTAGTTGTTTAGCTTCTTCATCTAACTCTAATGAGGTTGATTTCCATTTTTGTCGAATACTGGACATATATGGGTCTGATGTGCACAACAAAATATTAATAAGATCTTCATTAGCACAATATCTGGAAATTATTCTTGTATTGTGCTCGCGAAAGAATCTGTAGTCTTTGTTCCTTTTTTCTTGCGCTTCTTCTGAGAGATCTCCAATTGGAAGTGCTGAATTATTTGTTCCCCATGGAACAAAATTTTGTGAACTGTGGTTGGCATATATCTCCAAGAATATTTTTGGTTATAAAGGGTTGCTGTCTCATTAGCATACTGACCAAATTTTTTTTGCATCTATCTTTTTGCTACATGCTATAACTTCTAATATGATTTGGAATCGTCGTATTAAATCATAATCTACTCCAGTTATAGAAGCTGCAGTTTCTGAATCGGAAAAAAATCTCCTTGCTGTGTTTCCATCATTAGAATTTCCTTCTCCTTGCTTTGGCTGGTCAATTATAAGGCCTATCTCACGGTATTTTTCTTGAATATCTTTTTTTTTTGCTTTCTTTTTTCCAAATTTTCTTTGTTGTTTCTCACTGTTTCGCCTTACGGGCCAAATTCCAAATCGTATCCCAATTTAAGAATATGCTCCATAAAACGAATTCTAGCATGAAGAGGTGACATTCCAAATTCAAATGCTTCTTTAAAACTATCGTCTTGTGTTGGTGGTTGGCTCAATTGACTTGATGTTTTTTGGCATATGGTGCAGCTTGACGAAGACTTTGTTTCGGTTAAAGCTTGTGCAACTTTTCCATCAATCATTGTAAGTGACATTTTAAAGTTAACTTCGATGCATTGGTCATTAAATTCAAATATCATTGGTTGAAGTTCTTTAATTTCATCTATTATTTTGCCAACTTCTTCAGTTATGACACCTTTAGTTTCTTTTTTGTAAGCAAACTTTATTGGTCTACAAAATTTTGTTGACGAGGGAATTTCATTCTTCCATACATCTATCTCTGCAGCTCTACTAGTTGACGGTTCTGAACCATAATAAGTTTTTGTTAAACGTAATGGAACGAAAGAAATCATGAATAAAAAGGCATCTGATGAATTTTCCGCATTACATTGTTTGTATTGTTTCTGGCCAGAGGACCCATCACATCCCCATTTAGAAATTAAAGTCATGCTGCAATTTTTAAACTTCTTTAAATAGTCAGCATCAAATGTCTTTAATAATCGTTCTGCAGTGTGTTCAAGAAGATCCTGCAGTTTCATTTCTGCCGAACTTGAAGTTACACTAATAGCAGTTGGTGAAGGTAAGCAATCTTTTTTGGCAGAAACTATATCTCGATATGATGGAAAAATTCCACAATTTTTTTCATTGGTTCGCTTCCGCAATTCTGTATATTGGTTTTTAGTCATTTTCAAATCCAAAAATAGTGCAAATGCTTCTTCTGGAGTAAATTTATTTTCTTCAGTTGGTGTCGGCATACTTTCTAAAATCCTATTTGTGCGTCTGGGGCTTGCCTCCACTATTTTTTTAATGATAGCAATTTTACTCTTTTTAGTTTTCGATGGTTGAATTTGATGCAGAAATGAATCCTTTATGATGCTACAAGAAACTTCTTCATTGATATGTTTAAGCTTGCTTCTTCGTGATCTTTCACTACAATTATCAATTGGCTTTGCTGCTCGACCACTTTTTCCAGTTTCCGTGGTAGTTACTGATGGCTTTTTAAAAATAAGTTTATTTCTTAGCCATTCTTGGTTGCGTGAGTAAAACAATTTCTTGTTTCTGGAACATTGATTGTACCGTTTTCTTAAAGTATTTAAAAAGTTTTTTATTTTTTGTCGCATATTTTGAAGAGTGGATTATTCATTATATGTAAAATAATGTCGTTTTCATCTTTCCGTTTAAAATATATATCAGATAGAACACTATAACTGAATTTAGCCATTGTTTAAACAATACCTTTTCCAAATGAATTGCCAGATACCACATAATTTGAGAGTTCTATTGTCATTTTTCCGAGAAATTTGACCTTTTTTAAAAAAAATATTTAAATTGTTTTGAAAACAGTGGAGCTTCAATTTTTTTACCAGTAATAGGAAATAAGTTAAGTTACAACTCAAAATTCATTTCGTCCAAAATTCTTGAAAAACAAAAAAGTTATGATCATTTAAACTTTAAAAATTAAGTAAAAATATCATAAATTTACTAAATTCTGAAAAAGCTCATTTTGGACCACCCTGTTCTCAGTGAAATAGTTGAAATAGAGTTCTAATTTTTTGGCTCCCGAGGTTTACTACTGTCTACTTTCATATGAGTCTAATAACTTTAAAATCGGAGAACAATAACCAAAAGGATTTTTGGCCGCTATCTTAAAATATTGACCACAGTGCGGCGTGTATTTGTCATATGACTGTCAGTTTGATAACCCATATGTAATTTCATGTGTTTGTCAAAATAGCCATTTTACATACGGTTTAAATTTGTGCTTTCAAACGTACATGTGTAATTACATGTGACATAACCTACAATATATAATTTGGCCACCACACAGTTTTTTATTTCCAACAACAGCTGATGCAAAGATGCAAACCTAGTGCTTTTACCACATATTTAGCGCTTTTGGTACCACAAAAAGCATAAAATAACAAAATATCGAGTTGGCATTACAGGATGTCAGATGCTTTGTCACATCAAAATAGAACACGTTCTAAATGAAAAATGTCATATGTATTGTACACATGGAAAATACACATGTTATGTTTGAAAGGGTTCACACGTCGCGTATGTACACATGGAAAAGTGACAAGTCATATGACAAATACGTGCCGTGTAAAACCACCTTTAGTAATGTTGTGTGCACCTTCGTTAACATTCACGACGACGTCAATTATTAAACGCGACATACGCGAGAATATTAAACTCCATCATACTTTGAGAGAACTTGGTTTGTAAATGAAGTTGTACATGAAATCGCATACTAAATTGTATCGTTTGTAGAACAAGCACACAATTGATTCCTAGAATGATTGTCACGACGCACAGTGGGGCTTTCGATGGCAAAAGTGGGAATTAATTCGTGTTGACTTTCCCTGTTTATTATTTTATATATTTTTTTTTATCAATATCACTTAAAGAGACCGATTTTCGAAGTTAGGAAAAAATTGGCGGGATAGGACTGGGGAAGGGGTAACGGGGAGTACCCCTTAGATTATTATTATTAATTAATAATAATTTAATATCTAGAAAGCCATAATAGTTAGAGGCTTTAAGCTTGGTATTAGTATTTGGAGTAACCGGCGGAAGGGATACTCCACGTACAAAATAATTCAAAATAATCTGCTATCTAGATAACTATAATATTAAGAGGCTTCAGATTTAGTATGAATTAATTTGAAGATGGTATACGAAATGAGGTGAAAAACTGACTGGGTAGGTCCGGGGGAAGGGCTACTTCCCGAAAAGTGGAAATTAGTTCCAGGTAATTTTAACTTTTTTTCAGTCAAATTCACTTTAAGAAGTAAAACTAATCAATTTTAAGTTCTTAATTATAAAGAGATAAAGAAAAATTAGATACCAGCAAAGCAGAATACATTTTCTAGACAGCTACGTCCGTCATCAGTACTCTTTGTATCAATCTACCCAGTAGTTTAAATTGTTATGAATTTTTTATTTAAACAAACTTATCAAAGAAAAAGAATCTGAGAAATTTTAATTTTTACATTATATTTCATAGAAGATAGAGCTTTTTGAAATTGTTTTACACTTGTAAACTCTATTTCTTTTTTATATTATACTACCAAGCAAACATTTTTCTTTATTTTAATTCTCTTTATATATTTTCTTTTATTTGATTTATTTGTGATTACATTTTTAAATTTAAAAATCCGCACATATTATATTATATAAATTCCATTTGAAAATATATTTACACTTTATTTTCTTTACAATTTTTTGCAATTATGTATTGCCAAATTAATCTATTTTTTGAGTTACTACCATTTTTTGTATTATTTGGGGTTGTGACGCTTTAGTTGAAATTTTAATAAAGTTTAAAATTTTTTTTTCAACAAAAGTATATTAACTCGAAAAAATAAATTTTTATTTTCATTGTAGTGATATTTTATCAACAAGATGGTATCAGCTCAACATTTTTTATTTTTTAAATACGTGTTCTTAATTTCAGATATACTACTACGAGTAGTATTTTTTGAGTGATTTTATCATTTTTTTGTTGCACATAAAACGGCAGTTTTCGTGTAGGATTAGATACTGAAGTAAATTTTACTGTAAGTACTTTTTTTTTACTTCCGTCAACCACTTTCTGAATTTCTATGTCCGAAATCGTGATTCGAGTCAGAGCTGAATCTTTGATCTGCAGAGATATAACTTTTATTGTCACTGTGTATATTCTCTAAGAGGCAAAGACACATAATAGTGTTTGGGTTTGGAATCGTCATATTAAATTTTAATTAACTGTTATTTGTTCGTACGATATAAAATGCAATACTCTTTTATATTTAAATATTTTCATTATTACTGCAATAAGCAATCAATCTCGTTATCAAGATATCATGAAAATGGTTATAAGCAAAGAAGGATAGAAGTAGTTCATAACAAGAGTCACAATTCAAAAAAAAAGTGAACAATTTTGTCATAAAAGAGTCTCATTTCGAATTAAAATCATAAAGTAAAACAAATTTTATTAACAAAATAGTATCAACTCAAAATATAACTATTCTATTCATATGTATAATAAAATAGTAACTCACTTCCGTCTGTCTGTCTGCTTTTCATTGACGTTCCACGTAAAAACTATTGGATGGATTTAAACAAAATTTTGTGAGGAGATACCTAAGTATCCTGGTCCCAATATAGGATACTTTTTTTCCTCAAAAATATCTTTGAAAGTGGAGAAAAAGCAGTGAACGCACGTAGTTGAACTAACCGGATATGAATACCTTACTTTTTATACAGTAAAAAAATACATAAACTGATGCGTAGCATATCTTAAGGCGGAACTAAAAACGCAGGCGGAGTAAAATAATTATAAATTGGCTATGCTAGCTTCATATATATATATATATATATATATATATATATATATATATATATATGTATGTATATGTATATATATATTCTAATCCTAAATAATACTTATACAAAAATAACTACTAAACAAAGTCTTTTAACCACTTTTATCCTTTTTAGAAATTCAAACTGATAAATCACCAAAATTAGAACCCGATTTAAATAAAGACGAAATTAAACCATTGGACAAAGCTCCTGGTAAGTACAGGCTGTAGACCAAAGAATCCCATAATGTATGCAAGATTTGTGTTAAAAAAAAGCGAAAAGAAATATAAATTAAACAGGATAAGACTATTTCCATTATCGGTTTGCATAATTGTTGCTAAATTTTGTTGATACAGCGTAGATTTTCTTCTTTTCATACAAGAGTGGTCATGATCTTGTTGGCAACACTCCCTGATATAAAAATCGAATGGTTAGTTCCTATTATTATTTTTTACGCGGTTTATGTCATGTGGATCCGTCTTGTCAAAACCATGTCAACTATATTTACATATAACATACAATTTGGGCAGTAGGATATTTGTTTCATGTCGCAATATCAATTATGAGTAACAATCACTGCTTGACCAAAATACGTTGTGGATGAATTATTTTGCTCGTAAAAGTAATACCTAAACTCTTATTATTTTTGCTAACGGTAAAGTGTCAGTGTTGTTTTTTAGAGTTGCCAAAACTACAGCACAAATGGCAGTAAATTCAAATCTTGTATGAATTAGTTTTGGGACACTCTTTACAAAAAAAAAAAAAAAAAAAAAAAAAATACCTTAAAACAAAAAATAATAAATTTTATATATTTTGCACAGAACTTGCTAAGGATTTACCAAAGGATAAGAAGATCAAAGCACTTCCAAAACTTGGTAGGTCCATTTATAATAATTTATAATAGTTTTAATTTTTTTTAATTTTAAATGCATAGAACTTGCAACAAATTCGACAACAGATAAGAAAATAGAATCATCAGTAAAAACTGGTAAGTAGATTAATTTAACATCTTAATCTTACTATTTTATATGAAAAAATTCATTAAATTGGCACTGTTCAACAGAAAAACCAAGCTTCCGACGGGCGGTTTTTATAACTTTAATATTACCGATAACTAGACTTGTGCATTTTAGTTCATTTTAGAGATCGCTCATTTTAGTTCAAAGTAAAAAAGTAACCTAGTTCAATCTGTTAGTTCAATCGGTCTTTTTCCTTTTGAACTATGATTTGTGCTCTGAACCACTTTTTATAACTTTATTAAAATTTTATTATTAATAATTTTCAAAAATAATAAATCCTTAAAATGGTTATTAAATTGTATGGCAGTTCTACATTGTTGTCAAAAAGAGTAAACATCAATAACGAACATACGTATTTTAGTAGTTCAAATACCTTTAATAGTTCAAATACCTTTAATAGTTCAAACACAAAGACATAGATCAAAAATTTAACTAGGTAGACATAAAAATTTGAACTAGTTCAATTGATAGAATAGTTCAATTGAACTAGTTCGTTCGTGAACTACCCAAGTCTACTGATAACTAAGAGTAACTTTAGTTAAAGTGAACAATAAAGTGGGGTTTATCCATTTTTTATGTTGATTAACTAAAATAAAATAAATAAAATATTGAATATTTCGGATTTTATTAGTGGAACTATTTATTTTAAATACAGATTAAATTTGAAGTCAAGCTTAAGTTCGTTTTATTCCCTCTAAGAAAGAATAATTAAAATTACAAATTAAGTAATAATATTAAAGAAAAATTGGGAAATTTAATTTTAGACACCAGAGCCGTCATCAGCACTTTTCGTATCCATCTATTTTTACAGTAGATAGATATTGATGTTGTTAATTTATTTCTTAAAAAAAACTTAAAATATTAAAAATTTTGTGTTAATACGCTCTTGTTGATCGAGTGCGATATATAAATACACAGTCTATTAAACACTCTCTTACAATACGACAACTGAACTCTTCGACGTCTGAAAGAATACTGCCATACTACTCGCCAGCACGATTTGCTTATATAGGCGATTTAAAAGCACCGGAAGGTTCTATTCCAGACAGATCTGGCAGGTTCGATTGTTCTTGCTCTTGTTTTCTCCATTATACCAGTTTGTGTGGTTGTTTATTTCTTTATGCTTGTATTTATGTATGTGCTTGTGTATTTAACTGAAGAGTGTTTATTTAATGTGCGTGTATATATGAGCCACTCATCCCGGGCTTGTGTTTTATGAATGTTTGTAAATGAGGCATTTGAAAACTAATCGACAGCAACAACTAGATGACTAACGATGCTCTTTGTTGTTTGTATCTTTCATCATTGCAAGAAAACAAACCATTAACGTTGTTCTTGTTCGAGATTGTTGTTGTTCAGAGCCTATAATGAATAAATTCTTCTTTCGTAACACTACCCCCTTATCAAGCCTGCTCGTCCCGAACAGGCACAGATCTACCTATTCCAGCTAGGCGCTCCAAGTGCACAACTTTTATTTTTGATCTTGGGCTCTGAAACTTCTGTATTCTGTAAACTACGTCGTTTAGCCGCTTTATTACCTTATAAGGTTCATCCCAATGAGTTTGTAGTTTGGGTGATAATCCTTTCTTCCGTTGTGGGTTAAAAAGTGGAATCAGTTGTGGCTCGTTAAATCCATCAGAGTTCGCAGCTCGATCATACCTGGCTTTCATTTTGTCACTGGTTAATTTTATCCGACTACGCACAAATTCGTGAATCTTCTGGAGGCCCCTTTGTGCCTGAAGATAGTTTTCGCCGTCTCCTTCTGCCGATGTTGGCTTAACACCAAACTCTAAATCTGCAGGCAAATTTAGCTCAGATCAAAAGACTATTTTCGCTGGTGTTCGTGAGTTGGAATCGTGAACAGCTGATCTATATGCCAACAAAAAAGTTGTTAAAAAAAAACGTTGACCTCCGCTAGGACCATTGTGGAATTGTTTTATGACCTCTTTGATCTTGGAGGATGACACGACGACTAAGTCTATCGCAGTTTTGCCAAATGTGCTTTCCCAGGTGCGACATAAGCAGCCATCCTTCAACCTGAGACTGTTCTACTGGGCCTAATATGCCTTCGCCAGTGGACTTTCTGGTGAGATCTCACTTCGCTTCGGACTTCTGCCTTCCTCTTTATCCGCTATAATTTTTTCCAATATGGGATCGTTCCTTTGTGCGGTCGGCCAGTCTTCACTAGATTTTATATGTGTAAGGCGAACATCAATAACGATTTCTTTTCTCTCCGCCTTTGTGCAATGCTTACACTCCAGATCACATGGCCTCCTAGAAAGGGCGTCTGCATTGTTATGCTTGCCTCCTTTTCTGTGCTCAATACTAAAGTCATAGCTCTGAAGTCGCTCAATCCAGCATGCAAGCTGTCCTTCGGGGCTCTTGAATTGCAGCAACCACCTGAGTGCGGCATGATCTGTCCTCCATCATCCTCATCCTCCTCATCCAGATACACCAGACATGTCTTCCAATTGAGTCCCTTTAACACTCGTTCCATTAAACTTTCGAAGGTGGCTGGAGCGTTGCAGAGACCAAATGGCATAACATTAATCTGCCATAAATTATCGAGAGCACTAAAAGCAGTTTTTTCTTTATCTTTGTCAGATATCTCGACTTGCCAGTAACCGCTCTGTAAATGTAGCGTAGAAAACCACTTAGTTTCTGCTAGCGTGTCCAACGTGTCATCGATTCTTGGTAGCGTATAACTGTCCTTTTTGGTAACATCGTTGAGCTTTCTGTAGTCAATGCGGCGAGCTCCAAGGACTCAAAGATGGTTCGATGATTCCGTCTCGCTCCATTTCGTTGACTAGCTGCTTTACTTCGCTCCGCTTGGCTAGAGGAATGCTCCTGGGGGCTTGTTTTATGGGCCTCGCTTCGCCAGTATTTATTTCATGCTTCACTATTGTCGTTCTACCTCTGGCGAAGACAGAGGCGTACTTTCGTAGCAGCTGCTTAGCTTTATTTCTGTCAGGTGGCTCCAGCTCTGCTACTCATTTCCCCACGTGTTCTGCTAGTATTTCGAGCCTTTTAGTTGACAGTTTTTCAGGCTCCGAGTTTCTCTCGCAATTAATTATGTCCTCTGCTGGTGTACATTAAGCTATCTGAGAGTTTTTACCAACTAACTTTTCACTTTTGGATAGATTTAACACTCCCACAGGAATTTTTCCATTCTTACAGGTTTTCACGAGGGCTTTTGTTGTTATTGTCTCACTCTTATTTCCTGATGGTTCTACCACCCATAACCGGTTGTCGTCACAATCTTCCTCCATACGTGCCATATTACAGTTTCTGCCTGAGGTGGTAATGCTACAGCAACCAACTTCCTTACTGCAGATTTACTCACATATCAAATATCAAGGGGTATTTCGACGTTTCGCCAGATCATTATTTGTTGCCCCATGCGCAGATCGACTAGACAGTAGCAAATTCTCCGGTAGCGGTGCGCAGACTTACATTATTCAATTGTTCCAATTTTCTCTTTACTAAATCGGGCCTTATTATAGACTGCGACGCTCCTGTGTCTATTGTCAGAATACGCTTTCCTCCTTTGATATACCCGATTGCAGTAAGATTGCTGTTTTACTGCTGCATCACAGATATGGAGATTGTGGGGCCCCCGGTTGCGGGAGCTAGTTCATGCCCCTTAGTGCTAGTGTTAAGATCGGCGTTCATGGCCGAACATTTGATTTTAAATAAGTAACACGGTGGTCTGTCGTTTAATGACTGCTCAGTTTTCTTTATTAACATGTAATATATATTTATAATTATGGTAATACTTAAAACTAAGCGAATTTGAGGGTAAGTGAAAATACATAATGACTAGTCGCCAATAATGTAATGCGATCCAACGACGGTATTAAATAAATGTGCATACCTGAAATGTATCGTTCGTTGGCATTAAGTATTTGAACCAAAAGTAGGTCAGACCTTGACTTAAAATATTTGAATTTAAAATATTATTATTATTAGTCATTATTCATTCATTTGGTATTTTCACTACACCTCCCCTTTTAAATAGAAAGGTCTTATGGAGATCATTGATCAAGTGATGTCGATAAGAACTTTCTTTGTAAATGTTGTAATATTCGTATATTTATAATATTTTCACTAAAGATAATTAGTAACAATAATTTTGTTGTAACATAAATTTTTGTTTTTATTTTTTATTTTTTTTACATAAATTTAGTTAAAATTAGCATTGTATGAATTTCTAAATGATATTGCTAAACATAAAAAATCATTAAAATTATTTATTAAAAATCTTTATATTTTGTTTATTAATTTATTGATCTTTTCCCTTTATGTTTACAAATACATTGTTTTTATCATCAGTATCAATAACTTTAAAAGGCCCTTTGTAAATTGGTTCTAATTTGTGTGCTGTGTGAATTTTAATGAATATTTCTTGACCTATTGTAATTTTAGTATTGTTTGTGTTTTGATCATGTGAATATTTTTGGTAATGTTTTGTTTTATCAATTAGATGTTGTGCCCTATTTAATGCTGTTTTTAGACGGAATTTTATTTATACAAAGGAATTGTATAGTCATCAAAATTATATATGGTATCTATTTTATCGGTTTGTGTCAGTGGGTTATGATTTGGTAGGTTTGGAAAAATTAAATCAAACGGGCAGTATCCATGAACAGTTAAGGGTGTAGTATTAAAAGTAAACGTAAAATACTTTATCCATTCATCCCAATCGTTTCTGGATGAGTGAATGTATGAGCGCATGTACTCATTAAAGGTGCGATGTTATCTTTCAACTGTTCCTACTGTTTGATGGTGTTAAGGGGCTGATATTGCTTTTTTTATTTTCAAAAGTGTAAGAAGTTCCACAAGAACTTGATTATTGTATTCGGTACCCATGTCACTAAGTATTTTATTCATGGGTCCATAAATTAATATAAAATGCTCCACTAATGTTTTAGCTATGGTTTTGGCGTTTTTATTAGTTACTGGTATTGCTACCAAATATTTAGTAAAATCGCATATTATGGTAACAATGTATTGATTGCCATTTTTTGATACCGGAAGGGGTCCTACCGTATCTATTATTTCAAACGGTTTCTGTGGTGTTGGGGTTTTAATAATTTCTGGTTTTATGTGCTTCGTTGTCTTATTGGTTTGACATTGAACACATTTTCTTACGCATTGTTTCACATCCTTGGTAATATTTTTCAAATAATAAAATTGTCTAAGCTTCTTAAGTAATCTAGTTGTTCCAGGATGTCCTCCAAAAAAGGGGTTATTGTGGAATTTTTCTAATAAATATTTTTGTTCATCTTTGTTAGTTATTATGCGTATTTTGGGTGTTAGCGCTATTTGTAATTTGTTAACATGTTGGTTTGCTTTTTGTTTAAATTGTTCAATTGATAAGAGGCCAAATAAATTATCATTAAAATTTATTTGTATTTTATTAAAATTTCTACTTATTGCTTCTTTTTCAAGAATTGGAAAAAAATTATCTAGATCGATATTTTCATTAGCAAAAGTGTTTTGTATATTAATTTTTTGTGCTAGCATTTTTTACCTCGTTTAAAATTTAGTGTGGGGATTTTTCTGTCAATATTTACCCTAATATTGACCCACTTTTTTACGCAATCTAAGCCAATAGTTTCGAAAACTTTAGGCTTTTCAGTAATTAGTTTATTATCCTTTATGATCACTATGTACTATAAATTTTTCCCATTTTCCCAAGTGATTAATTGCCCATTGGATAGCTATTAATTCTTGCTCTATTGGGGCTTTGTTTGATTCCTCGCTTGTAAATGCACGTGACGCATATGCTACAGGCAACTGCATCTCATCTTTATAATATTGCACCACATGCGATTTTACTCGCATCTGTAGTTATGTAGAATGTTTTGTAAAATCTGGATATTAAAGAATTTGTGGATACAGTAGTGCTGTCGTGAGATGTTGAAAAGCTTGTTCACAGTCAGCCGACCATACGAAAGGTTCTTTTTTCCTTGTCAGTTTATTTAAATGGACGGAATAGAATGCAAAATGTGGCATGAAGCGTCTGTAATAATTACAGAAATCGACGAACATCATCTCCATTTGTCGTTGTAGGGTATTTTATAATTGAATCGTATTTGCTACTGTCTGGTAAAATACTTTTATCAGTGCATCTATGACCCAAATATGTAACCTCGGATCTGAATAAAGTACATTTATCTGGATGTAATTTTAAATTACAATCCCTGCATCTTTGGAAAACAATTTCCAAATTCTTAAGCATGTGCTTCATCAAACATCCTGTGACAATAACATCATCCATATATATAAAAGTTTTTGAAGGAGCTAAACCTGAAAATGCTAAATTCATCATTCTCTGAAAGGAATTTGGGGCTACTTTTAAGCCATATGGTAAACGGGTGAAACGATATGACCCATTTTCTGCTGAGAAGGAAGTAATGTCTCTCGATTTTTCATTTAATCCAACTTGATGAAATCCAGAGGTTAAGCCCAAACAGCAAAAAAAATTTGCCCTCCCCAATTGGTCCAAAATGTCCTCAATTCTAGGCAATGGAAATTTGTCTGCTATTAACTTCTTATTTATTTGCCTGTAATCAACAACTAAACACCATCGTTTTTCAGGATTATTTGGCAATGATTTCTTCGGTACAAGCACAATAGCACTATTATAATTGGACGCCGATGGTTCAACTATTCCGTTCTGCCGTAGTTTTTCAACTTGCCTTATTATTTCATCCTTTTGTGATTGTGGCGTACGATAATTTTTAATGTACACAGGATTGTGATAAGAAACTCTTAAATTTTGTGTATAAAAGTTGTTCGTACTTATCTTATCACTTTCTAAAGCGAAAATATCAATATATTTTGAACATAATTGAATCATTTCAGATTTAATAATTTCGGAAAGCTTGTTCGTTAATTTTTCCAAAATTATTTGGGTTCTTTTGTTATCAACATTGGACGTATTAAGAATTTCGTAGTCGGACAGTTTTTCATACTTTATTGATGTATTTTTTAAAAATTTATTTTCAGAATTTGTATTTACAATCCTTACATACGGAAATTTTTTGATACTATGCAACCAGCTACAAATACTCCCTCTTCTATTGTTTGACTTGGAACTACCAAATCAGAATCGTCGTTGTTAATTATAATAGCTCTGAAAACTGCTGCTGGAGCTGGAAGATTTATTGTACCATCACCTATACTTTCAAGTAGTGGAATATTTATGGGATAATTTAAATTGTAAATTGAGATTTAAGTGGAATATTGATTTAATATTTGTTTTGTGCTCATCTAATTTTGGTGCTGACCCCCGCATTTTGGGGGGAAGTCCCGTTTTCCGAGACCTCCTGTATCACTCTTACCCGTCCTCTGCTTTGTTGTCGGTTAGATTGATTTCTATAATTGTTTTGACCTCCTCGTTGCCTATTGTAACGGTTATTATCATTATTTCTTGAATTGTTGTTGTTATAATTTCTGGCCGTGGACGTGGCCAGTCTTGGCCACTTAAAATATAAAATATTAAAAATAAAAACTTAAAAATATAAAAACTTAATTTCTAGGCTTACATTTTCTCTTCTAAATATTAGCTCCTCTTATATCTGTTATTGGTTTGCGGCAGCGTTACTATTTCCATTTACAGCTTTAAAAATCGTCTTTGTTTGTCTCTTCTTATATTTGATTATTGTCTTCTTATATCTGTTGATGGGGTGAGGCTGCGTTTCTATTTCTATTTACGGCTCTAAGTATCATCTTTATTACGTAGATAACGGCTAAGCTGATAACTGTTATTACCGACAATATTTGGATGTAATTCATGTTTTCGTTTTTGGTTGTAGTTTCTTCAAAGTTTATTTTTAAATTGTTACGTAGTATTTCTACTACTTCTTTATTATTATTGTTTTCCGTGGATTTACCCACTTCATAACCCGAACCAGTAACGGGAGTGTTTGTAAAATCTTCTTCCACCACGTCATATTTTATTTAATATTTATGTATTCAGTTTTAATATTTTTTTAACATTGTTTTTTTTTATATGTCACTATTAACCATTAGTTATTTAGATT
Organism: Phasia obesa; assembly: GCA_949628195.1. Lineage (NCBI taxonomy): Eukaryota > Metazoa > Arthropoda > Insecta > Diptera > Tachinidae > Phasia > Phasia obesa. Next base: position 84,053,258 of record OX451217.1, on the reverse strand, counting down.
TTATAGTTTTTTTATAATTCCATTTAGGATTAATGATTTTAGGATTTTACATAATTTAGAAAGTTAGTTTACGTAAGAATTATTTACTTAGATAAAAATTTTTCATAAGTTTTTATTCACTTTTGATTCAGCACAAAGCTAATTTATATATATATATATATATATATATATATATATATATATATATATATATATATATACATATATATATATATATATATACTTTTTTTAAATGTTAATATTTCACTTTAATTTTTAATTTTAACTTGCACTTGTTTTTCTTCACGGTCCGATTTATTTTTGTACACGGTCGCCAAGTTAAGTTCAATGACTCTTTAGTTTAGTTTAACGACTCTTGAGATGTTTTGTGCAGAGAACTTCAAAATCACGATTTTTCTTGATTTTATTCAGCACAAAAATTTTTGTTCATTTTAAAGAATAAAGAAAAATTCAATGATGATTAAAAATCATATTCATTCTGCTGTACACATCAAATTCTGATTATGAGTAGAATTAACAAAAGCATTTTATGAACAAGTTCGCACAGGCAAGAGACAAGCTTGCAGTAAATTCATTGTGTCCGAACGTTCTTATTCTCATTAATTCATACAACATGTTTGAACCGACCGTCTGTGTGGCTTGAGCAATATGCATACATATACATACCAACAATGCAAATAACATAACCAATTCAACATTGATAAACATTTGCTTTTTTTAACCGAAAAGAAGGAGGTTATCTATTTGTCTGAATGTTGCTTTTTTATGTATGTTAGCTAATAACTCAGTCATTTGCGGACCGATTTTGGAAATTTTTCCTTTATATGATAGGTTCTGATTCAAGGTTGGTCTCATTTTAAAAATTAAAGGGTGTCCCCATACAACATACATGTTTTTTACATGTATTATGAACTTTATAGGTTACCAGTTAAAATTTCAAAAAATTGTATATCTCCATAGCTCCCAACAGCAAAAAGTAATAAAAAAATAATATAAAAATTAAAGGGTGTCCCCATAGGCGGTGTAATTTGACCTATGTGGGCCTATCTTTTGAACCGTTATAGACAAAGCCTTGAAATTTTAACAGAATGTCGATTACTATGACCGTTATAAGTATAAAGTTTAAATTTTTAAAATTATAAATTAAAGGGTGCTCCAATTGTTTATTCAATATGACCATATTTTTGAACAGTTGTATACAGACGATTGAAATTTACAAAAAACCCGTACTGCTAAGTTCGCTATAACAACAAGTATAAAATTTGAATTCGGAAATTATAGGGTGTCCCAATAGTAAATGTAATTTTATGTTTATGGCCTAACTTTTGAACCGTTATAGACAGACAGCTGAAATTTACAAGGAACCTTTATAGTCATGTCCGCTATAACACCAAATATAAAATTTGAATTTGGAAATTAAAGGGTGTCCTAATAATTAATATAAATTGAATATATATGGCCAAACTATTGAACATTTATAGACAGACATTGAAACTTACAAATAACTTGTGTCATAGCTTCATTAAAGGAAAAAATTAATAGCAATATCGACAAATTTTGGTTAGCAAACATAAGTTTATGGCATAAAGCATAATTTTTTTTTTATATCCGCCTGCTAACAAATTGCAACATGCCGACTTGATTGAAATTAAAAATTTTTGCATTTCGTTAATTAACAACATCGCATTATCACTGCCATCAACATCATCACATTCTATAACAGAAATTCCATCTACCCCCGATTCTACAACGCAATTTTCATTTGTAGAGAGTAGCGTTTCAAAAGACATAGGACCTTCAACTTCGTCCCAATTCCAAAAAGATATTAATTTCTTTTGTTCTGAATTGATCCCAAACCATAACTTAAGCACTCCTAATTATCCTGCAGAGGAAATAGAATTATACTGTAAGGAAAATGTTATACTGAGTGAAGAATTTGATGTAATCAGGTGGTGGAAATCAAGTGAAAAGTCTTTTCCAAACCTTTCTAAAATCGCAGTGCAAGTTCATGCCATTCCTGCAAGCAGTGCAGCAGCAGAAAGAGCATTTTCATTGGCTGGAAATGTTATTACAGAAAAAAGAAACCGTCTAGGACCAAAATCTGTAAATAGCTTACTATTCCTTCATTCATATTTTAAAAATTAAAAATAAATGTCCCTTTTTTATTTATTGTACTGTTTTTTTATCATGATGATTAAAAACAAATGTAAATTAAAATAAAAAAAGAAGGCAAGCTTTTTTGATAGGAATGAACGAATTCATACACAATGATTTCTTGCTTTTTGTACTTCAATGTTAATCAAAATTTTGTGTGTTGAGTGAAAAGGCAAATACACGAGTTGACAAGTTTGATTCGACATATGATAACAATAAGGCAATGTTCAACCTGCAAGTGGTTCGATTGCCTTAAAATGAACAACGTATATACAAGTTTGAACAAGTTTGATTAATTAATTCATTCCCAGTTTAAAGAAGATTATTTTTATGAGTCAACCAATGTGTAAACCATCTGAACCAACAGAGAGGCATTTGTTCGGTTGCTTTAAAATGAACAACAAAAGAGAGTGTGTGGGCAAGTTTGATCATTTGCAAATAAAAGACAAGTTTTTTGTGCCTTTGTTATTGTTGAACGGTTTTTTAATCAACAAGTGAAGTTCTCTGGTTTTGTGAGTCGCACTTTTATTGTTTCTTGGCGGCGAAACAGATCTGACTCGTTTTGTTGCTCCCTTGCAGTTTCGTTGAAAATGGCCGACTTTACCGAATTAAAGCACTCAGCGTTTGTCTTACCTTGTCTTTCATCTAAGACTTTCTTTACCGATACAAGTACTTGCCTTATGTCGTCCATTGTGGTTTTCTCATCTTCATCAGCAACTTCAACTTTTCGCACTTTGTATGACTGCGGTCTCGAAATGACTTTTGCTGTTTCTGGAGCCAGAGCGTAAGCAATGGTTTCACCAAAGGATGTGTTTTGCTTAGCGCAAACTACGTGCTTAATATCTGGGTCACGAATACCATTAACAAATGCCTCCACTTCGCATTGTTCTAGAAATGGATGGTTTTCCCCAGGGTATATTAGCTGCACCAAGCGCTCTATCTCCATGGCATAATCCTGAAGCGTCTCAGTTGCTCTCTGCACCATGCCACGTAGCTCCTTTTTATAACCGCCATATTTGCGCTGTAACGACACCATTATGTCCTCATAATTATTTCTGCAATTTGTTGGTAGGATTTCGAGGACTTCTGCTGCAGATCTTTTAAGTGTCAGAATCAGCTCTATCGCTTTTTCTTCATTGCTCCATAGATTTTTACTGGACTGTCTCGAACTGCAATTTGAAGACGTTGAAGGCTATGGTGCCGTCGAAACTGGGAGCTTTTATCCTATGTGTTTTCAGTCACTACTCTTACTGGACCTTCTCTTATTTCCAGGCTCATAATTTTGTTTTCAAGCTCCTGCAGCTTTACATCGACATCCTTTATCTATACTTCGACGCCACTAGTTTCTAGAATATTCACTTTTCTGTTTAAACCAGACAGTTGCACTTCTACGGCATATATTTTCGTCGAACTTGACTTCTACGTAGTCTACTCGCTTATTAATGGTTTCAGAAATTTTTAGAAGGTTCTCGTTGACTTTTCCCAAAAGTTTCTCATTGTTCGCTCTAGAAACTTCTTGAATCTCAGCTAGAAGTTGTTGATTTTTCTCCAGTTTCTCGCTATTTGCTCTAGAAACTTCTTTAACTTCTGAAATTTTCTGTATCATAGCAGCAAACATTGTATTAAATTCCATGATGCTTGTTGTTGCACGGGTGCATATCTCAATCTCCTCTTTTTCTTCAAACTCATATGCACCAATGTCGATGCCAAGTCGCTTGAAGTCGTCTATGAGCCTCTTCTGCAGTTCTGCTTTGTTACCAGCTGTTGGCAATTCCACCTTACTCAACTCCTTTTTCAGCTGCTCCACTTTACGTTCTTCAAATTTCATTGTTGTTTATTATTTTATTTTATATTATTTTACAATCCCACTTCTGACACAGATTGTTACGATTTTACTTTACGTTGGGTTCTTTTAATTGCAAAATAAATACACACTGTTATTACTTTTACTGTAAGTCACTTTTTTTATTAACAGCACTGTTCAAAAATACACAGATTGTTAAGCACTCTCTTACAATACGACAACTGAACTCTTTGACGTCTGAAATAATACTTCCATAATACTCGCCAGCACGATTTGCTTATATAGGCGATTTAAAAGCACCAGAATGTTCTATTCCAGACAGATCTGGCAGGTTCGATTGTTATTGCTCTTGTTTTCTTCTTTATGCCTGTTTGTGTGGTTGTTTATTTCTTTATACTTGTTTGTGTGGTTGTTTATTTGTTTATGCTTGTATTTATGTATGTGCCTGTATATTTACCCTGCAGATAATATTGGGCTACGTGGTCCACTGTCACTGAAATGGACTAGCTACAACATGGTCCTATGTATGTAGTCATGGAACATGTTATTTTCCAACAAGAGTTTGTTGTTAAACGACAAGTGTTCGCGTTTTAACGATTGCATTAATTGTTGCCAAGAGCTGTACAGCTCGTGCAGTGTGTTCCATCGTGTAGTGACATACAGTAATTTTGAAACTACTCCCATGTAATGCAAAGCTGGGTTATATGGTCCAGCCCTAGGACATCGTAATGTAAAATGGATCATGTTTGCTCTATACACCTGGATTACCTTTGGACTGGTCCTAGTCCCTTATGGAATATAATTTACATGCGTGTATGGACTAGTCACGTTATCTTCAGGGTAACTCAAGAGTGTTTATTTAATGTGCGTGCGTATATGCGACACTCACCCCGAGCTTGATCATTGTGAGACAACAAACCATTATTGTTGTTCTTGTTCGAGAGTATTGTTGTTCAGAGCCTATAATGAATAAATTCTTCTTTCGTATATATATATATATATATATATATATAATATATATATATATATATATATATATATATATATATATATATATATATACTTAAACAAAAACAACTACTAAACAACGTCTTTTAACCAATTTTATCCTTTTTAGAAATTCAAACTGATAAATTAAAACCCGATCTAAATAAAGACGAAATTAAACCATTGGACAAAGCTCCTGGTAAGTACAGGCTGTAGAACAAAGAATCCCAAAATGTATGTAAGGTTTGTGTTAAAAAAAGCGAAAAGAAACATAAATTGAACATGATAAAATTGTAAACACCCTTCTAACACTATTTCCATTATCTGTTTGCATAATTATTGCTAAATTTTGTTGATACAGATCATGACCGCACTTTGTTGGCAACACTCCCTGACTTGAAAATATAATGGTTAATTCGTATTATTAAAACGGAAGTTGTTGTATTTTTCACACGGTTTATGTCATCCGTCTTGTTAAAACCATGTCAACTATATTTACATATATCATACAATTTGGGCAGTAGGATATTTGTTTCATGTCGCAATATCAATTATGAGTAACAGTCACTGCTTGACCAAAATACTTTGTGGATGAACTATTTTGCTCGTAAAAGTAATCCCTAAACTCTTATTATTTTTGCTAACGATAAAGTGTCAGTTGTCAGTGTTGTTTTTTAGAGTTGCCAAAACTACAGCATAAATGGCAGTAAATTCAAATCTTGTATGAATTTGTTTTGGGACACTCGTTACAAAAAAAAAAAATACCTTAAAACAAAAAATAATAAATTTTATGTATTTTGCACAGAACTTGCGAAGGATTTACCAAAAGATAAAAAGGTCAAAGCACTTCCAAAACTTGGTAGGCCAATTTATAATAATTTATAATAGTTTTAATTTTTAAAATATAATTTTTTTTCATTTTAAATGCATAGAACTTGCAACAAATTCGACAACAGATAAGAAAATAGAATCATCAGTAAAATCTGGTAAGTGTATTTAATTTAACATCTTAGTCTTACTATTTTACATGGAAAAATGAATTAAATTGACAATTGCACCGTTCAACAGAAAAACCAAGCTTCCGACGGGCGGTTTTTATAACTTCAATATAAAGTTACCGATAATTCTGTGGCAATAAGGAATAAGTGCTTAAGTCGACTTAAGCAAAATTTTAGTTACTGGCACCTTTGTAATCTCCGTAATCCAAAGTACCCATGTGCAAATTTTCTATTATTTTGTACCATTTTTCAGGAAGTTATAGCAAAATTACTTTCTGCTTATCTTTTTAGGGTTCCGTACACAAAGTGTAAAAACGTAACCCTATTGTTTTCGCTACAATGTCTGTCCGTCTGTCCGTCTGTCAGCGCCTTTTATCTCTGGAACCGTAATAGGTAGACTCTTGAAATTTTCACAGATGATGTATAGCTGTTGCCGCTATAGCAACAGAAATTAAAACTTATAGGGTGTTCCGATAGAGAGGTGTTATTCACGAATATGTGTTTATTTCTTGAACTGTAGGAGGCATACACTAAAAATTTACAAACTGTAATAAAAACTTAGTTCGCTTTATAAACAGGTCTAAAAAAATAAACCTGAAAATTAAAGGGTGTTCCGATAGTGGACTAATTTTTTAACCATAATAGATAGATTATTGAAATTTTCACAAATGGTGTATTACTATGACCCCTATAAAAACAATTTAAATTTAAAGGGTTTACCGACAGTGACGTCTTTTGCATGTATAACGACATATTTTTTGAACCGTAATAGGTAGACTCTTCCAATTGGTATAGAAGATGTGTTGTCATGGCCGTAATGACAATTACTAAAAATTAAAGGGTATTCTGACAGTGACATGTTTTTCACGTATAGTAACTTATTTTTTTAATAGTAATAGGTAGACTCTTGATATATTCATAGAAAGAGAATTGCCATGGCCGCCATAGCAAATAACAAAATTAAAGGGTGTTCCGACAGAGACATGATTTGTATGTAAATAGCTTTATTTTTTGAACCGTAATAGGTAGACTGTTGAATTGTTTACAGCAGATGTTGTACTTCTGCCGCTCTAACAATTACTAATTACTAAGTGATATGTTTTTCACGTATATTACCTTATTTTTTGAACCGCAATAGGTAGGCGCATGTATATTTTTATAGATATTGTATTACCATAGCCGCTATAACAAAAACTGCTAAAATTTAAAGGGTGTTCCAACAGTGATGCAATTTTCGCGATTACGACTATAATTTTAAAATTAAGACATGAAAAAATTAGTATCTTGAATTTTTAATGTTGTACTAAACATAGTACGGAACCCTACGTGTGTGAGTCTAACTCACACTTGACTGATTTATTTCTAATTGCATTTGGAAAAAAGCTTAAGAAACTACTAAGTTATTTTTTTAAAGCATAAAAACTTCTTTCACAACTTATTTATTGCAACACCTGCGTACTTTTGGTAGATATAAGATTTTTTCCAAAACATACGTTAGACTCTCTTATGTAAAGTTTTAAGATAAGCTATTTAAAAAAGAAATTAATTTTAAAGTTTAAAATTGCTTTGCTACAAAACTTAAAAATCAGACTTAAGAACTTTTTCCTTATTGCCACAGAATTAAAGGTAACTTTAGTTAAAATGAACAATAAAGTTATTAAATTTTCCCAATTTTTCTTTAATATTAATCACCTAATTTGTAATTTAAATTGTTATAACGAATTTAAGCTTAACTCTAAATTTAATTTGTAAAATAAATTGTTAAAATTTTTAATTGTCGCTACGATATAAGTAAATTTAACTTCAAAAAAAAAAAAAAAAAACAAGAAAAAACAAATTTCAGAAGATTTAAAGGGGACAAAAACTATGTGAAATTTAAGAACAATTAAAGGAAACACTTTGTGAAATGTTAAAAACAATATATATTCAAATGAAAAAATTAAATTTCGATAGCGAACGAATAGAATATAGAATATGTACATACATACATACAAGAATTGTGGATAAATAAGCCAAGAGCGTAAACTCCGAAACTACGAAACAGTAAAAACGAGAAACGTTTAAAATTGGGTCTGTCCAATAGCTATTAGTGAACCTTTATTTAGCTTTTGTTATGAAAACCGCCCTAAGATAATTGGAAAGGCTTTATTAGGCAGTTTATTGTGGGAATAAATATATCCCGTACATCGGAGCTGGAGTCAATACAACACCCTGAGAGACACCACAACTAATAATCTTTAGATCTGCCGACAATGTACACGAAATGTTTTATTATTAACTAACTGTGCCCGCCAGCTCGTAGGCGTGGTAAAAATATTTTGTTCGTTTTTGCTTTGAAAGTAATCCACTCCAAATTTTTTACTTTCATGTACTTCAGTTATGGTTTATTTATTCACATTATGTAGAGGTACCCATCCCTGGATAATTACTCAGTAGCAAAGGCTTTATATAAAATTTGTAGTACATTTAAATCGGTAAAATTGCGTACTTTCACTACTTTTTTCCTATATTCTCTTGAAAATGAGATATTATGACGGGAAAAAATCCTCGCAGAGGACAAGCACAGAAAATAATTCTAAAAATTACCTTTTGCCCCAGACTCTAAATTTTCCAAAAAATATTTCATGTACAGAAATGGTCATGTTTCAGTTTTATTATATCGCACTTGATTAACAAGAGGGTATTAACTCAAAATTTTTAAATTTTCACTGTTTTCAAGAAATCAACTAACAACAACTACTGTACAAATTTCAACGTATTCTCATTACTCTTTCACCTCGAAACCCACATATGAGACCATTTTCGTGTCTTGACTACCTTTATATTAACAAAAAGGTATTATTTTTATTTGGCAATAATTGCAAAAAAATTAAAAGAAAAAAGGTGTTAATATATTTTCAAATGAAATTTGTTTACTATTATATGTTCGGATTTTTAAATTATCTTAAATTGTTATCACAAATAGTTTTTTACCTCTACTGAAAATTGTCAAGTTTTGAATTAATACCCCCTTGTTGATCAAGTGCGATATGTATGTATGTATATAAGAAACTTTAAAAATTTTTTATATATTATCTATGTTTTTGACAGAACCTGGAAAAGAATTACCAAAAAATAAAATTTCAACACCTTTAAAACTTGGTAAGTAAGTTTAAGTGTTAAGAAAATTATATTTAATTTATAAAAATTGCATAGAACTTGCGAAAAATTTGTTAACTGATAAGAATTTAGAGCCACGCAAACCCCTAAGGGTCTGTGAGCACATACACAATCTCAACCAGAATTTCACAAAGAGAACAAAACATGTAAAACTTTTAAATCAGTAGCATACCAGCTTTCAACAATGTAGGTTTGTGTCACTTTGCTAAATAATTAGCAAACCAATGCATTTTAACCACTTTTTTTGGTTGGGGGCCTTTGATTTAGAGCCTTGATTGATAGATTTATTATCTCATACTTGCATTTATTTTTATATGTACATAGAAGCAATTCATTAGATTGACTAGTTAGTTTTCGATTTCACTAGAGTTAAATTTTAAATTTGCATTGCTTTCAATAATGATAATCCACGCAAAGAAAAAACTTAGTTGAGGTTACCTTTATGTAAGAGCAAAATTAGTCAAATCATATTGCAGTTTACCAAAACTAAAAACAATATTGAGATTAGAACATTTTAAAATATGATCATAATTAAACCAAATCAACAAAAAAAATTGTTTTCAAATTTACCGCTGCCGGTTTTATTGAAGTTTTTTTCTTTATAATCATTGGTTGACTCCCTCAATCCAAATATAATAAATTCATATAAAGTTTCTTAGCTATGCAGTTATCAAAATAGAAAAATATCACTTTTTTGCAAATGTGCTGGAGGATTAAATATATTCTAATTCCAGTTCTATCAGCCCTAGGAAGTTGAGTAATATCTCATACACTTTGATATCAATCATGAAAAAAAAATTCTAACAAATGTTTTTCTTATATTTAAAAAATAGTTTTACTAACATTTTTGAGATAATGGGGCAAGGACTTAAGGTCCTGCTAAATATCTTTTTTCTTAAAACGCTATAATATATATCTATCCAAATTTGGGTAGATTCGGATTATTAATGTGGAAAATACAAAAACATCATTTACATTTTAAAAGTCATGAATTTAGGCATTTAAAAAAAGGCTTTTTTGTCTAATTTTTAGTTAAACAAGGGCACTAATTTTTAAATAGACTGTTGGATAAGAGTATAACCTAACAAAAAAAAAAAAAAAAGAAGAAAAAATCAAATTTTATATAATTTTTTTAAACTTCATCTTTTTTGGATTTTCAACAAAAAAAAAAATGTATTTTTTAGAGCAAGAAAAATAATTATTTTGTAAATATGTATGTTTATACAAATATTTAACGCCAAAGATCGTAACGGTTATTTATTTAATTTAACAAATAAGAGATAACTTTGACCATAAATCTGTTAATATTAGTTTTAGGGCGGAAAACGATCTTTCTACAGTAACTTCTGTAACAGGCACGCTATGCAAAACTTGCGCCAAAAGTTATAAATATGGATGCATATACATATTTTTTTTCCTCCCAATATTTCATTTAATTTTTATTAACGTCAATGGGCTTGGGACTGTAGTTATCGATTTCGGTTATCTTCTTTTTCATTTCGTTCTCTAAATCACCATTTTCTGAGTCTTCGTGTTCTGAAGCTACTTCATGGTTTTCGCTGTTACAGAAAGCTCCAGCGAAAGTTTGTAAAAATCGCTGTTCTGTTTGTAGTTTTTGTGTTGCAACGAAGACTGACTTAAAGGTATCGACAAGTTTTTTGTTGTAACATATAATTCTGGCTGAGGTAATTTCTGAGTGGAAATTGTCAACCTAAACATTTTTATTATTTTTATTTCATAATTTATAAATATTTACAGGGTCGTTTAAGGTGTTATGCTTATTTCGCGCCTAATTCTAAAATTAAGCCTCATTAAAGCTTACCTTAGGTTTTTATAAACAAATAACAATAAATTTTTTTTCTCTGCCCTAAAAGCAAATAAAAAAACCCTTGAAATCAAGCTTTTTTAAAAAAAAAATTCCTTAAAATAATTTTTCTTGATTCCATAAATCTATTTTTTTCCGTAATTTTCCAAAAATTAAATCCAAATTTATCGAATAAAAAAAACCCCTAAATAATTCCCAATGTTAACAAAAATCCACCAAAACAAAAATTTTAGCTGTTTAAGTTTTCATTATATTAAAGTATGTATTATAAATATACATATGTATGTGTATATAAATATACCCAGTGGTAAAAAGAATGAGTATAAGGACCTTCTAGAAGGCCTCTTTACTCCTTCTTTTAGAGGCACAAGGCCTTCTGTTTACATTCCGTTCGTATTCCATTCTCATGTCTTTTTTACACAGGTTGTTATTGCGGAGTAAGCCTTCCAATGTCCCTTTTGCCGGCAAGCGTTTCAGAAGGTCTTCCGATTGTCTGCTAGAAGGCCTTTAATTTAATGTCTATTAGAAGGGTTTTTGTAGCAAAAACTAAAAAAAAGTTTGTACTAATTTAAAGCACTTTTAATTTATTTTTAATTGAAATATTACAATTTTTGGGATCCGAACCATCAACCTATAGGCTGATAGACCTTCGCTCTGCGAATCAGTCTATCGAAGCATCTCAATTTCAAGCAATGATAAAGCAGCAAACAAAAAGTAGATAAAGGCCATTCAATGAACTTTTGTGTTTTGTAAATAAGAAATCTAAAAATAGAAAATTATGTATGTATTTGTCATACAAAATGGGTGCACATTCCTACTTCCCTACTAAGAGAAGCAAAGTAGGAATGTGTACTGGATCTTTTAGAAGAAAAAGCCAAGGTTACCTAAAAGGCCTTCTTTGGAAAGCACACAAAAATGAGGATCCGAGAGAAGGTCTAAGCATGCCTTATAGAAGGCCTGAAGTGAGAAGGCCTTTTTAATTTTACCACTGGGTCGTTACTTATGTACGAATTTTGTTGTTTTTTCATGACATATTGCACGCATAACCCTAAAATCATCTTTCTAATTTAAAAGAGCCGATCAGAAAGTTGATTGTTACATATTTTTAATTTATTGGCTTCAAAAAAAAAAAAATACGAGGAGGCCAATTAAGCATCTGGTAAAACATAAAAAATCCCAGTCCCAAAAAAACAACCTAAATATTTTTTTAACCCCCAATTTTTTCCCCTAACAAATTCTCCCCTAAATGAAAAAAATCCTCTAAATCTAGGGCAAAATCCACTAATCTGGCAACCGCGAATAGTGGGAGTTGTTACATTAAATATACATACATATATATGTAAATCAAAAGTGTTTTTATTTTGCAAGCAACAAATAAGTCTTGAGAAATAACTTTTATTTTTCAATCAAAAAATAAAACTCGAAAAACAATTTATTTTTCAAGTCAAAAATGTTATTACTTTTCAAGCCACAAATAAAATTCAAAAAATAACTTTTAATTTCCAAGCAAAAAATAACACTTAAAACGAACTTTTATTTTTTAAGTAAAAAATAATATAATTATAATAAAAAATAATTAATAAAACTCACAAAAACAAAAGTTAATTCATTATGATTTTTTTAGGTAAAATTTGAAAAATAATCATTATTTGCGAACTATTTTCTGAAACAACTAAAACCCATTTTTTCTGTTCATTCACTCTTTATAAAATTCTCTGAGTGTAGCGCCCTCTTCTGGCGGCAAAAGCAGTAAAAAAAATATTTTTATTTTCTTTAAAAAATCTGTATTTAATCACAATTTGAGATTTTTTATTTTTATCCATGGGTAGAAGGATAGTGCGGCGCAGTGTTTTCAGATTACTTATTGACTCATTTCTTCGAACTTCTAAAATAAATTCCAAATTATGCGTTCATACCAACATATGTCCCACCGGGGGTTCCAATTGTCATTGCAGTACATTCTCAAATGCCTTGACGCGGTTCACTCGGGAAAAATAGGGGCACCAGACGCTAGGGTTCCTAGAACCTAAATCTGGAAGAAAAGGTTTGTATGTTAAAACACACGGGTTCTCTTTGAGGCCCGACCAGTGCCCAAAGGACTGGCACTGCGGTTGTTAGTGAGGTCCCCTTCAGGGGTACACGTGGTGGTTGTGGTTTAAGATCGATTTATGTAGGTATGGTGCACGGTCGTTCAAGTGTGCTGTTGCACTCTCAACAGTCGGAGTTTGGATAGTCTCCAAACCCCTGAGCAAGAGCCTATAATATGGATCTAGGCTTGCCTTGGATAAGGCTTATATAAATTGCTACTCATTGTGACTGTACCACACACAAATTGCAAATGGTGGCAGTCGTAAAGTGTTGTTATATTACACAATGGGGGCGCTAGTCTACGCTTCAATTTCACTCGGTGGTAAGACCACCGTGAGATTAGACCAACTAGGCAGGTACTCACGTTAATTTTGTTCCACACACCAACATATTTACGTAAAGCTCTAAAGCATATTCTCAAAATATATTATGATAATTTAAAATTTTGTTGTGTATTTTTCACATAACATACTTTGAAAATGTAACTGATGTTTACTCAGATATTTCACAAATATTAGCGACTGTCATGTGGAAACTCAACTGAAATCACCCTTTATATACGAAATCGTTTTTGTACAAAAATGTTTCCACTTGACAATATTTCTAAAGAAATGTGTTCCAACTTGTAAATGTTACTACTTAAAAGTGTTGCCAATTGTAAATTTTGTTATTTTCCTTGTTAATTTTTAATCTTAAAAATCTCTATAGTAAAAATTTCTGTTAAACTATATCTTAAAACCAATTTTCTTCACACATTTCTTTCCATTAGCACCGCAAATTAAGAAATCATTTAAAACAAAACTCAATGTCAATACAAATGAAGCAAAGCCCTTGGGCGAAGGTCCAGGTAAGTACAGAGTAGAATATACTAAGCGTTGTAACAACTTCAGTGATTCCGGCGAAAGTTCTCTAGCTAATTTATGTTTTTTTGGTACAAATTGAGTTTGACAAAGTAAACCCCAGTGTTATTAATATTTATTTATCATTAGCAATTCTGAGTCCTGTTGCCATACATTTCGGTGAAGACCGTTGGTTTGGTGCAGTTCTATATATGTATGGTTGAAGGTGCAAGTAATACCCTGTTCAGACATAAGCCTTAGTTGCGCAATTAGAGAATTTAAGCAATTAAGGGCTTATTTGAGCTCAATTTACCATACGAAAACTTAATTACTATATTGAGCAATTAGTACATAATTGAATAAAATACGTAATCCTGATGCATGTCTACTGTGAATTATGTTTAGTGAGAAAAATGTCACAATAATACTAGGTAACAACAACATAAAACAAATGTATATTGTGGGTTGACTGAAATAAAGATTACAAAGCAAATTGTGAGTTTTTAATTTTTAATTCTTTTAATTGCATCAATTTTTTTTTAAATTGCAGCTTTTATGAATTTTTTCAAAACAAAATTAAAACGAAAACTTGTATACGATCATAATAAAAACAATGTTTTTTCAGCTGTAAAATACTAATTGACTAAGTTTAATTGAGCATGTGTGAACACTAAATTAAATTACTCAATTAAGAGTAATTTGTCTCTATTAAGAAAACATGTCGGAGTTTCAACAGGGTAGGTGTAACTCTGTATACTCTGCTGTTGTTAAATTTGTCGGTTGTTTCTGCTACATATCTTTTTTATATCTTTTTAAGGCAATTTTTACCACTTAAATGTAGGTGCCTGGCCGATTTATGGTTTAAAAAAAAAGTGACTGATCTAAAATACTATTAATCAACTTATAAAGTTGAAAGAGTTTATATCTTGCAAGTTTATTAATAATATTTCACTTTTTGGTCCATTAATCGTAAAGTAAATGAATTTTCCGTAATACATATATTAACTAAATTACGTTCAAAATAAAACAATAAAAACTGAACGATTAATCGAATAATTTTTTTAAGTTTTATTCGATTAATCGGTAAAATATTATGTTTATTTATTATTAAACTGATGCAAATACATTTACAAAATTCAAAATTACTTAACAATATTACTGGCCTCAGTCTGTTTTTGGTCATTAAGCCATAAAAGGGATGGAATTAAAAGAAATTTATTCACATACTAAATTAACGCAAAATCTTCTATCTCACGATTAAGAGAATTCGTATTTATATGCCTTCAGAAATGAATGAGAGCCACTCAAAATCAAGTTTCAGAGTAAACTTCGAATTAAACCGCTAAAAAGACCACTAACGCTTTATCGTTGGTTAAAAGTTTGTATGAATAAAATATTTGTCCATTTATAAAGAATAAAAAGTTTGTATGTATCTATAACTAAATTATGATAAGCTCTCAGTTTAAGAGTTATTGATAAATAAATCCAGACATGTGTTTTACATCTTTTTAAGGCCATTTTTGTCACTTAAATACTAGAGGCCTGACCGGTTTACATTTTAGAAACGAAATTTGTATGCACGTCTCAATTTTTAATCCTCCGATAACCGAAAATGCGCGGGAGTATGTTAATAAATATTTCTAAACTTTTAAGCCCATGATAAAAGCGATTGTAATAGAAATTTTGATGTAAATTGACTCATCTCCGATATCATATCGTTACTTAAAGTCTGACACGAAGTAAAAAAGCTGAATATAAAAATAATAATCGTCAATCTGTATATTTTATAAAATAATTCTTGCAAAAAAAAAACCGAATTCAAAACAAACAAACTTAAGATCATGTTTCCTTAAGACGGTAACTATTGCGACACCCTGTAATTTCCGAAGTCAAATTTTATACTAGTTATAGCGTTCGTAGCAATACACGTTCATTGTAAATTTCAACCGTCTGTCTGTAACAGTTGAAAAGTTTGGTCATATACATCAAATTACGTAAACTATTGCGACACCCTGTAATTTACAATTTTAAATATTTATACTTATTATAACAGATATAGTAATTGTTAAGTGTTTATCAATAACTGTTTAAAAGATAGGGTCATATGTATCAAATGACGTCACCTATTGGGACACCCTTTAAATTAAAATTTTAATATAAATACTTTTTAAAGAGGACTTTGTCATACAGATTGTTTTTAAATTTTAACTTTGTGTCAATATACATCAAATTACATCAACTATTGGGACACCCTTTAATTTCCAATTTTAAATATTTATACTTGTTGTTATACCAGACATAGTAGTGAACATTCTGTCTATTTTTCAAGTGTTTGTCTATAACGGTTCCAAAGATGAGGATATAATGGTCAAATTACATCAATAATGGGGACACCCTTTAATTTATAGATCCAAATTTTATACTTGTTGTAATAGCGGACTAAGCAATATAGGTTCTTTGTAAATTTCAACTGTCTATCTATAACAGTTGAAAAGTTTGGCCATATATATTACTTTTCATTAACTATTGGGACACCCTTTAATTTCCAAATTCATATTTTACACTTGTTATTTTAGCGGACTTAGCAATACAAGTTCTTTGTAAATTTCAACTGTCTGTCGACAACGGCTCAAAAGTTTGGCCATATATATATCAAAATAAATCAACTAATGGGACACCCTTTAATTTTAAATATTTATACTTATTATAACAGACATAGCAACGAATATTCTGTGCAACTTTCAAGTGTTTATCTATAACGGTTCAAAAGATAGGAGAATAAAGGTGAAATTACGTCACCTATGAGGTCACCCTTTAATTTTTAATTTTATTTTTTAATTACTTTTTGTTATTGGGAGCTATAGTGATGCGCACTTTTTTTTTAATTTTAAATTGGTGACCTATAAAGTTCATAATACACGTAAAAAACAGGTATGTTGTATGGGGACACCCTTTAATTTTTAAAATTTTGAACTTCTTTTAAAATGGGACCAATCTGTAGCCATAACCTATCTAATAGCGCAAAAATTTTTAAAATCGGTTCAGAAATGACCGAGTTCTGAAGGCACAAACATACAAAAAAAAAAAAGCAACACACAGACGAATTGATAACCTCCTTTTTTTGAAGTCGGTTAAAAATGACGTAAAATCTTCACATCTAACACCCCTGAAACTAACTCAAATTCAACAATTGTGTTCTATAAACAGGCTGTTAGTCCCAGGTATGGTATCGATACAATATTTTCAAAACATATGAAATGAAATATTTATAACAAATTTTTCAAAGCAACGACAAACATAAAAATTTTAACGTGAAAATTAAAACTAATGGACAACATCAGGATACCGACTACAAACTGTCAAAAGTAAAATACACATGATTATAGGTAAACGATTATTTTGAAGCCAGCAAAGCTACATGGCTACACGACCACCGTTGTGGCTGTCGTCAACTTAGGCTAATTTCTATTTTTATATGCGACAATTTCATTTTATTCAACAAAAGTAAATGTCACTAAATTATAAATTACAAATTCATATACAAAGAAAAAGTTTTGGAGGAAATATTATTAATATTTATTATTTAAAAAAAAGTTATTTGATTTTATAAAAGCAAAATAAGTATTTCTACAACAATGTTAGAGTTTACGATGTAACTGTCGTCTTCAATATCATTAAGTAGCTGACTACACGGCGACAATTGTAGCCAACGGAATTTGTTTTCATTTAGATGCGTCGCCGCTGTCTTCTATTTCTTTAAAGCATGAATAATGAGTTTTTTTTCTCATACGACTTATTTTAATTTATGTAAAGAGTCAACAATATGGATAATGCTGCACATGTGTGTATAAATAAAATCACCGTGGTGAAGTGTATAGCAGAAACGACACTGCCGAATATAGCACTCTTACTTGTTAAAATGAAAACTATTTAAATTATTTTTGTGATTTTTTTTGTGACCAATATTATTTAAATATTTTGACAGTTAAGACAGTAAGTAGTCTTTTGGGCTAGTTATGGTCATTAAAAATTAAATGTAAATAAAACGATTTACTTCATCTTTCACTCAACGTTTCGTCGATAAGGTTGTGGACTTCTTCAGGAGCAGTTTAGATTTTATTAAATTGATTTAGTTTACATCAGAATCATATATTCAGTTATCATTATTAAAATTAATGAACAACACGACACAAAATTAAAAATAATAAATAAAATAAATAATTAAAGTAAACAAATCACAACATCAAACTAAAACTATATCACAGAACTATTACTTTTGGTGTATTGCGGGAGAAAACTATTTAAATTATTTTTTTTTTATATTTCAAACAGGGTATTTATTTAAAAATAATTAAGTTTTCTCACTTACTCTTGTAATTACAGATTACAAAATAAAATAATAAAATTGTTCCGAAAAATATACAGCATTTTTTATTAATTCAAGAGAAATTGTATTTAAAATAGGAATTATTATATTTATTATTGTACAATTGAAAGCTGAATATTTTAAATTTATTAGTTACCATCAAAGGTTTATACATTTTTCAAGAAACTTATTAATTTTATTATATAAAAGATATGCCTTAAAGTAGGCAATACTTTTTATTTAGTTTTTAGGGGTGCTGTAGCTTAAGTGGATAGCACGTTGACTACTAAGCAATGGTCACGAGTTCAGTACTCAGCCGTGGCAACATCAATTTTTCTTATATTTATTAATTTTTCTTTATAATAATGCATATCACGCGCCCTCCTTCGCCGGTATAACCACATAGCACTACATCGCCGGCGAAGTAAAATAATTATAAATTGGCTATGCAGGCTTCAAACTAATTAGCCTAAATAACACCAGAGGCGCTGCAATACTGTTCTAAAAATAATCATAACGAAAAATTACACTGTTGCCAGAAACGAAGCTTTACTATCACACTAACCATCTGTCTTATCTACTTCTATCCTTTTCAGACGAAAGTAACACATTTAATTAATATAGGCGTGAGTGTTACTTCTCTTAAAACAAAAAAAAAAAACTTTCTAAATTGCTTTTGAAAATGCAAGTTTTTAAATAATATAATAAAATGATTCCTAAAATATGCAGCATTTCTTTTTAATTCATTAGTAGACAGATATGGCATTGAAAATATCATTTTATTTTAAGTTGACGACAGCCAAAACGGTGGTCGTGTAGCCATGTAGCTTTACTGGCTTTAAAATAATCGTTTACCTATAAAAGTGTATACTTTATTTTTGACTGTTTGTAGTCGGTGTCCTGATGTTGTCTATATGTTTAATGCATAAAGCATTAAACACATCGACACCAGCGGCTACACCGCTACACGACTGCAAATGATGTTGACTACAATTGTCGCCGTGTAGTCTGCTACTGAATTATATTAAAGCCATCAGCTCCATACATAAAAACTACTAAAATGTTGTAGAAATACATATTTTTCTTTTCTTTAAAAAAAAAATTACTTTTTTTCAAAAAATACTTTTAACATTTTAAAACAAATAAATATATTTGCTCAAAACCTTCCGATTGTAAATGAATTTGTATTTTTGATTTTGTGACATTTTCTTTGTTAAATAAAATGAAATTGTAACCAAGAAAATAGAAATTAATCAAAGTGACTGCAGCCACAACAGTGGTCGTGTAGCCATGCAGCTATGATGTCGTCAAAATAATCCTTTTCCTATATACGTGTGTATTTTAATTTTGACAGTTTGTAACCGGTAGCCTGATGTTGTCTATGTGTTTAATGCATAATTATAACAAATAAAATCAAGTATAATTATTAAACAAAAATTTTTTAAAACTGGTTGCGTTGCTAATAAATTGTTGGGCTGCTGGGAGAAGATTCCAAAGTCGTGCCGAATAAACGAAAAACTGCCATTCAGAAACAAGATAATGATGACACTGCTAAGAGATCTGGCAAACCTAATTTTATCATAACGATATCGTGGGATTTGTGAATAAATAATTTTTTGAAAGTATAAAAGAACACGAATCTTAATTAAAGTTTCAAAAGATACACCAAACAGTCTTGAGGCAAAATTAGTAGGCCATATCGTCGCGTTTCTTCTTAAACCACGTAAGCGACATTTTTTCGAAATTGACTTTTTTGGTTTTTATGGTAGTAAATAACATTTGCCACCAGACTACATTCTCATCTTAACAAGTTTGTATGAAAAATAAATAAATCCATTTTCAAAACCTCGTAAGCGCCATACATATATTTCAAGTTGGAAATGTTAAATTCTCAACCACTAAGTTTTTTGTATTTAAGATTAAAAAAATCATGAAAGTTGCAAGCCAATTGGAGCATTTTTAGTAAAGTTAAAAGTTTGTTTTTGATAAATACAAAAGTAAATGTTTATTTACACACGGAAATTTGAAATTTGCTGTTTGCGCCAAAACCACGTAAGCGACAGATTTGGCTACAATTAATTGTAAGTAACAAATTTAAAAAAAAAGTTTGTATACCCTTCAGAGAGTTGCACAGCCATGTTTTGCAAATAAAAATTATTTGAAACCCATATTAAAGAAGTTATTAAGTTTTTTTCGTTTTCTGAAAAACGACTTCTTGGCGCTTACGTGGTTTAAGAATAAACGCGACGATATGTACAAATATATGAAAATATTATTGTATAAAACAATTAACTTGTGTTTGCTAGGATTTGGCGATCAGTTCTCTTATGTGTATACTTTGTGTAGGACTTTGTTTGCCACAGGGTCCTCAACTTAACGTACATTTTACCTACAACTGTGTTAACATGACTACCCCAAGTAAGGTTATTATTAAAGATTATACCGAGATTCTTCGCACTCTTCACGATTTCAATTTTGTCCCCATTAATTAAAATGTCAACATGTTTATTAAGACTAATAGTTCTCTTGTGAATTATTATGCACTTTGACTTAAGAGGGTTTAGCAGAAGTCCATTTGCAGATTCCCAGCGAACTATTTCATCTAAGTCATCATTAATTCGTTCAATGTTTTGGGCAACTGAGTGTAATGCACTGCTTATGTATAACTGCACGTTGTATCTGCTTACATATGAATTTTGCAATGGGAGAGTTGGTTTGGTATGTCATTGGTGTATAAAGAAAAAAGAAGTGGTCCAAGAATTGACCCTTGAGGCACTGCTCAGGATTACTTTAATGGGCGTAAACATATTGCCCACCCACGGTCTGTCAAATACGATGATAAAAGTCGTGTTGAAGTACGAGAAAAAAAAAGTAAAAGTGCTTAAGCTTCATTAAAACGATACTATGATCAACTGAATCAAATGCTTTTAAGTGGTCGAATAAGATCAAAAAATTTACTTTGTTATTATCAAGTTCATATCGTATGCCCTCTGATACATCAATTAAGGCAAAAACACAACTATGATTCGAGCGAAATCCTGACTGATTTTTAGACAGTCAGACTTTCTTTTCTGCAATGTATCAAGACATATGAGTATAAAGAAGTCTCTCCAAAACTTTTTATAAGTAGCAAAGAGCTATCGGTCTAAATTTAGATTTAGGAAGTGGGATTCTTTTAGCATACTTCTAACTAGACGCAAAAGTGTAAGGTATGACAATGGTGTTAAATAAGTGTGAAATATACATATATGGTTAGAGATGTGGCAGCAGAATTTTTTTGAATTTCGGGTGCATATTGTTACAACCCTTACTGCATTTGACTTAATTGACCTGAAACAGGTCAAAACGTCTGCTGACTTACACCAGAAAATTTAAAAATATTAACTTCGATTTCATTAGAGTCAGTGTTCACATTGCAGATGTTATATAAACTTGTATCTGCTGGGGCGGAAGTTCATCATCATCTGCGTGGCAGCATATTCTACAATACAAATTCCGATATACCGTATGCATTGCCCTTTAACATGGTAACAGGGGCGTGTGAATTGAACAATGTAGTCTTTTAAAAAAATGGATATGCTTTCCCCATAGTAATCTGTTTTCGATTATTATATTTTTTGAAAATAAATATTTTGTGATTCTTTCATAAAATATTTATTTAATAAATTTTTAAGAAATTAAATTAAATGTAGTCTTGTTAAATAAAATTTTATTGTGTATAGTACATAATGACATTGTATCAACACAAAAATAATAATCTCTATATATGTATGTATATAAAAATGACGTGTATCTTCGTGATCGCTAAACTCAAAAACTACTGGACCTATTTTGACTAAACTTAATATACATGTTCTATGGGGCGTGAGGAGTGCTTCTGTGTATTTTGAAGTTCGTACGACAGATGGCGCAATATTTAGTTTTGTTGTGTTTTTAGACCGTAACTCAAGAACTACTGCACTATGCTGTGTTTCGTTGAAGGCGTTGGGTCCTTAGAATTTTAGAATATTTTATAAATTTTAGAATTTTATTGAGGGATGTGTACCTTTATATAAATTAAATACATAAACCATAACTGAAGCATTATAAAAGTAAGAGTCTTTCAATTGGAGTGAAATACTTTTAAAGCAAAATCGAGCAAAATTTGTTAGGACGCCCACGACGTGGCGGGCACAGCTAGTAATAAATAAATAAAGGATTTAAACTATAATTTGTGCTTTGCAGCACGAAAAAAAATAATCCGAAACGAACTCAAAAGTATAGGTATGTACCGTTATTACTGAAGTTTTCTTTTACACTCATTCAAAAAAATACAGAAAGAAACGTGCTTATGGAATCGGACATTTCTTATCTTGAAAATGCTTTAACATAAATGTTTGTTTAAATACTGATTATTATCAATTTTATCTTTCTAGAAGTTCAAATTAAGAAATCATCTAAAACAAAATTAGATCCGGATAATAACGAAATTCAACTTTTGGACAAGGCTACAGGTAAGTAGAAGTTAAAGGACTGAGCAATTTTTTTTTAACCATATCTTACACAGAATAAGGTAAAACGTACTCATTTATCAAAATGTTCATTATCCTTCTTTATGTAAGGACTAACATGCGCAAAAAATTAAAGGCCCCTATTACGTTTTACAACTCAACTCTACTTCAGTTAAAATTTTACAATTTGGTATTATCAATTACAACTCAACTTGTAAACAATTTTTAAGTTGAATTTAAAATGTGTTACAACTCTGTTGTAGTTTCACCGTTTACAACCCTGTGTTCTTAGTTCGGTTAACAATAAAAAAATGACAACTCATCAGTAGTAGTTGTCTTTCAAGTTGTCTTTAAGACAACTCAACTGAGTTGAGCTATAAACCGTAATAGGGGCAAAAATTTTATGTACAGGTTGTCGTAATCTTTTTTTGTCATTCTTGCCCTAAACTGCCAGCTCTCAAATTATTTTTTGACTGAAGAATACTTTACTGCTTCAATAATAAAGAGATTCGGGAACACCGTTCATAAGAAAAATTTATTTTATTAAAAAAAGTAATGCATTTTCTTTTCTGTTTTTATCCATAGAACCTACAAAAGATTTACCAGAAGAGAAAAATGTTAAAACACTACCGAAAATCGGTAAGTTAACTTAATACCGTTTTTTCTATATTCAAATATAAATTATAAAAATCGCATAGAACTAGTAATAGTAAAATATAAAAATGTATCCGATAAAACGCAGTTTTATATCACATGCCCGATTACACTGGTCTGCAAAAAATTGCTCCCTGAACATAAACATGTGGAATATAGTGATCTCAACTTGTTAAATTTCGCGTATCACGTGAAATTTTTTTTTTGAACTGGCTAATATTTTCCCCTAAACAAGGCGACCTTGCTAACTTATTCCTAAATAACTCTTTAAGGGATTGTTCGATTTGAATAACTGAAACACCAAAATATGCGAGATAAAAAACCTTTAACTCAACTTTACATAATTACATATCGTTTGCAACTGTTTCGGAATTATTCAGAAATTTGTGGCGAAAAAAATTTTAATGGAAAAATTTTTATTTCTTTTGTCTTTAAAAACTCGTAAAAACTTAAAACGGCAAATATTTTACATTTTTGTCCTTATCCGGAACGCTAGGTATACTAGGTGATAAATAAATAGATTTTAAAGGCTTTTTCTAAATTGAATTCTTCCTTTTTTGAGTTTTTTATTGTTTTCAAGTAATCGTTAAAAGCACAAATCATTTAAATTTCAAAGATGCAAAAATAAAGTAATACAAATCAGAGTTGTGTTTTCATGTCATTGCAAGAGTAGTAATAAAAAGAAAAGTAAAACTAAAGGTTGCCACATTTTCTCTGCGACACTAGGAATAAAATAAGCCATAATTAAAATCAATGCAGAAATTTTATTTTAATATTATTCACAATTAAGTGCAGGTACCTACTTTGACAAACAGTATGAGTGATGAGTTCCACATTAAGATTACTTACTTTTGTTATAACAAATACGTATTAAATATTTCAATATCAGTATTTTATTCAAATAAGATTATCTAGACGTAAAAACTAGCCGTGGTAGCATCAATCTGTAAGCAGATTTGAATTCAGCGCACAAAACTCAATTAAAATCACATAACAAGGTTCAAGATCCCGAATTTTTTTGTTTTTTGACGACCAGTGTTACTGGTTCTACTGCAAACGACTGTTTAGCAGGTGGATCTCATGAAAACCTATCAGTCAAGTTCATCAATCCCATAACAGCAGAATAGCCACAATTGTAAAACTTTCAACCAGCTCACAGGCTTTAGTCACAAACTTGTCGCTATAAAATGGAAATTTCAGCAAAAAAATGGATACAAGACCCTTCAAAAACTTAAAATTCAGTATTCCACCGTGGCAACATCAATTTTTCTGAAACGTATTAATTTTCTTTATAATAATGCATATCACAGTGCGCTCTTTCGTCGGTATTACCACTTAATATTAAATGGCTGGCGAAGAAAAATAATAATAAATTGGCTATGCTAGCTTCAAACTAATACGGCTGCAGAGGCGCGGCAACACTGTTCTAAAATTATTCATAACGTGCAATTGCAGGGGGTTATTACGTATTTCGATTCGAAAGAAATCTTTTTCGAAACACAATGTTAAAGTCATACAAATTCGAATGATTTCCGTTTCGAATCGAAATACGTAATAACCCCCCAGTGCTGCCATAACTGAAGCTCATCTACACCTATCCCTTTCCAAAGGAAGTAACACTGTCAATATAGGCATGTCAATTGTCTGAGGGTAACTTCTCTTAAAAAAATATAAAGTAACCGTTAAAAATATGACAAAGATGTGCATAATGGAATATATTTTGTTCACATTACGTAAAAATTACTGGATGCATTTTAATAAAAAGTTATTGGGAGGTACCTTATTATCTCCGTTCAAGGGTAAATAGGTTGAGAATGCGCTTCATAATGTGGTTAGATATTGAGGGAGCCTTCAACAATGTCAAATTGGAGGCTATTAGGGAATCACTAGTAGATCTTAACATCCAGGACTTCATAATGGAGTGGATTGATTATTCGTAGGCTTAGCAGCATAATTATCGACTGGGATCTGAGATGAGGCTGTTTAAGAAAGCTAATTACTAGAGGAACGCCGCAGGATGAGGTTTTATGACCACTATTGCTGTTCCTGGTGGTGAACGTAATTTTGCGGCAATTTGAAACACGTAAGAGGAAAGTATTGGCCTACGCAGACGACGTGGTGATACTGTTAAAGGGGAATTTCTCTCCACAATCAGTGAAGTTATGCAAGCTGCGCTTGGAGAACTCTCTTCCTGGGTCTGGAGTAAGGGATTGGGGGTTAACGGGGAAAAACTAAGTAGTTCTTTTCACCAGAAGATACCACTGAAGTCAATGGTGTCGAGTTGAAACTAGCAAGAGAGGCTAGATACTTAGGAATCTATCTAGATAGTTGGAAAATGAATATTCAGGAGAGACTCAAAAAGGGTATGCCTGTAAGAACTCCATAGGTAAAAACTGGGGTCTACCTACCTCTTCTTGAGGGCTTTGTGGTCAGAATGGCGGCGAGAAGATTGCTTAGACTTTTGAAGTCGGACTCAACAGACCACTTCCATTAACCACTGGGCTAACGGACTTTATGGTCACTGAGTTTGATTTCAGCAGGATAACCTTAGTTTTATTTCCGAAAAGGGAAGACTTGTTGCGATCTGGTAAACTGTACGACGGCATTGCGGTGTCCACTGATGGTTTAATGATGAAGCCGGGTACCGATGCTGGGCCACATTCTAGGAAGTAGTAGGCGCATGTCGTACAGACTACCAGATAAATGTAGTGTGTTCCAGGCATAGGTTATGGCGGTTCTGGACCACCGAATCAAGGCTGGTAGGCCAGTGCAAAAATGCTGTTGATGTGCTGGCGGATATGGTTAGAATGTACTGGATCCCGAAATTGCTGACGAATTCGCAAGATTGGGCTTGGAGGAAACTATCTTAGTCAGAGTAGAATCGGTGAAGCCACATATTAGTCACTACTATAGGCATCTGTCCGATTGGGTTATTGCGACATTAGATCAAGGGCGCATCGGACTTCTGCAGGATGTGCTTGACGAAGAAGAGTTGGAAATTGTTTAGTATATTGTGTGTCTATGCCTGGTATTACAAGGCCGCAGACTTAGATGGCGATGGAGGTGAACGATTTCTCGCCGGATTCATCAAGGAAATCGGTAGGCTGAAGAATTATATTCTTCCAGTGTCTAAAATAAAATAATTTTTATTATATTGTTACGAAAGAAGAATTTATTCATTATAAGCTCTGAACAACAATACTCTCGAACAACAACAACAACAACATTAATGGCTTATTTTCTTACAATGATGGAAGAAAGAAACGCCTCATACAAAAATTCGCATACACACACACAGATTAAATAAACACTCTTCTGTTAAATACACAGCCACATACATAAATACAAGCATAAACAAATAAACAGCCACACACACAGGTATAAAGAAATAAATAGCCACAAATACAGGTATAAAGAAATAACCAATCACACAAACAGAAAACAAGAGCAATAACAGTCGAACCTGCCAGATATGTCTGGAATAGAACATTCTGGTGCTCTTAAAGCACCTATATAAGTGAATCGTGCTAGCGAGTAGCATGGCAGTATCAATATAAAAGTCAAAGAGTTAAGTTGTCGAATTTTAAGAGTGTTTAACAGTTTGCTGTATTTTTTTTAACAGTGGTATTAATAAATAAAGTGACTTAAAGTAAAAGTAATAACAGAGTGTATTTATTTTGCAATTAAAAGAACCCAACGTAAAGTAAAAACGTAACAATTGGTGACAGAAGTGAAATTGTAAAATAAAATAACTTAAAAAAATAAAATAATAAACAACAATGAAATTTGAAGATCTTAAAGTGGAGCAGCTGAAAAAGGAGTTGAGTAAGCTGGATTTGCCTACAGCAGGAAACAAAACAGAACTGCAGAAGAGGCTCATAGATGAATTCAAGCATTGTGGCATGGACATTGGCGCATATGAGTTCGATGAAAAAGAGGTGGCAGAGGTATGTAGCCGTGAAACAACAACAGCAAGTAGCATGGACTTCAATACGATGTTTGCCGCTATGATGGAGAAAATGGGAGAAGTTCAGGAAGCTTCTAGAGCAAACAGCGAAAAACTGTTAGCTGAAGTAAGAGATGAAGTTCAGGAAGCTTCTAGAGCAAACAGCGAGAAACTTCTGGAAACAGTAAATGAGAAACTGGAGAAAAATCAACAACTTCTAGCTAAGATTCAAGAAGTTTCTAGAGCGAACAATGAGAAACTTTTGGAAAAAAATCAACGAGAACCTTCTACAAATTATGAGCCTGGAAATAAGAGAAGGTCCAGTACGAGTAGTGACTGAAAACACAAATAGGATAAAAGCTCCCAGTTTCGACGGCAACATACCCTTCAACGTCTTCAAATTTCAGTTTGAGACAGTGGCCAGTAAAAATCTATGGAGCAATGAAGAGAAAGCTATTGAACTGATTCTGGCACTTAAAGGATCTGCAGCAGATGTCCTCGAAAGCCTACCAACTAGCTGCAGAAATAATTATGAGGACATAATGGTGGTGTTACAGCGGAAATATGGCGACGATCATAAAAAGGAGCTGTATAGAATGGAGCTACGCGGCAGGCTGCAGAGAGCAAATGAGACGCTTCAGGATTTCGCCATGGAGATAGAGCGCTTGGTGCAGCTAATATACCCTGGGGAAAACCATCCACTTCTAGAACAGTTCAAGGTGGAGGCATTTGTTAATGGTATTCGTGACCCAGATATTAAGCACGCAGTTTGCGCTAAGCAAAACACATCCTTTGCTGAAACCATTGCTTACGCTCTGGCTCAAGAAACAGCAAAAGTCATTTCGAGGCAGCAGTCATACAAAGTGCGAAAAGTTGAAGTTGCTGCTGAAGATGAAAAAACAACAATGGACGACATAAAGCAAGTACTTGAGTCGGTAAAGAAAGTCTTAGATGAAAGACAAGGTAAGACAAACGCTAAGTGCTTTAATTGCGGCAAAGTCGGCCATTTTCAACGAAACTGTAAGGCAGCAAGAAAACGAGCCAGATCTGTTTCGCCGCCAAGAAACAATAAACGTGCGACTCATGGAACATCTCGAGAGTCGTTAAACTAAAGAGAGCTAGCACTACGGGGCATGAGCTAGCTCCCACAACCGAGGGCCCCACAATCTCCATATCTGTGATGCAGCAGCAAAACAGCAATCTTACTGCAAGCGGGTATATCAACGGAGGAAAGCGTATTCTGACAATAGACACAGGAGCGTCGCAGTCTATAATAAGGCCCGATTTAGTAAAGGGAAAAGTGGAACAATTGAATAATGTAAGCCTGCGCACCGCTACCGGAGAATTTGCTACTGTCTATGGTAAGGCCAAAGTCAGATTAACTATAGCCAACATGAGTGTGGACCATGTGTTCATTGTTGCCGATATCGTGGACGAAGTTATTATTGGCGCAGATTTTATGATCATGCATGGAGTCGATCTGCGCATGGGGCAACAAATAATGATCTGGCGAAACGTCGAAATACCCCTTGATATTGGATATGTGAGTAAATCTGCAGTAAGGAAGTTGGTTGCTGTAGCATCCCAGAAATTACTACCTCAGGCAGAAACTGTGATATGGGCACGTATGGAGGAAGATTGTGAGGACAACCGGTTGTGGGTGGTAGAACCATCAGGATTTAAGAGTGAAACAATAACAGCAAAAGCCCTCGTGAAAACCTGTAGGAATGGAAAAATTCCTGTGAGAGTGTTAAATCTATCCAGCAGTGAAAAAGTAATTGGTAAAAACTTTCACATAGCTCAATGTACACCAGCAGAGGCCATAATTAATTGCGAGAGAGACTTGGAGCCTGAAAAACTGTCAACTAAATAGCGCGAAATACTAGCAGAACACGTGCGGAAATGGGTAGCAGAGCTGGAGCCACCTGACAGAAACAAAGCCAAGCAGCTGCTACGAAAGTACGCCTCTGTCTTCGCCCTAAAAGATAAAAGCCAAGGTAGAACGGCAATAGTGAAGCATGAAATAAATACTGGCGAAGCGAGGCCCATAAAACAAGCTCCCAGGAGCATTCCCCTAGCCAAGCGGAGCGAAGTAAAGCAACTAGTCAACGAAATGGAGCGAGACGGAATCATCGAACCATCGTCGAGTCCCTGGAGCTCGCCGGTAGTTTTAGTAAAGAAGAAAGATGGCAGCACTAGATTCTGCGTTGACTACAGAAAGCTCAACGATGTTACCAAGAAGGACAGTTATCCGCTACCAAGAATCGATGACACCTTGGACTCGCTAGCGGGAACCAAGTGGTTTTCTACGCTAGATTTACAGAGCGGTTACTGGCAAGTCGAGATAGCAGACAAAGATAAAGAAAAAACAGCTTTTAGTGCTCTCGATGGTTTATGGCAGTTTAATGTTATGCCATTTGGTCTCTGCAACGCTCCAGCCACCTTCGAGCGTTTAATGGAACGAGTGTTAAAGGGACTCAATTGGAAGTCATGCCTGGTGTATCTGGATGACATAATTGTCATGGGAAAGACCTTCGATGAACACCTAAGGAATATGGAAGAAGTCTTCAGGCGTATATCAGCCGCTGGACTGAAGCTCAGTGTTAAGAAATGTGCATTGTTTCAGAAGGAAGTCAAATACTTGGGGCATCGTGTAACAGCAGAGGGCATATCAACCGATGAAGATAAAATACGGGCAGTAAAGGACTGGCCTCGTCCTCAAAATCTTCACGAGTTACGAAGTTTCTTGGGACTCTGCACATACTACAGACGATTTGTGCCAAATTTTGCTAGTGTTGCTGCGAGCCTACATGAGCTAACCAAAAAGTCGCGACCCTACCAGTGGAGTGAAGCAGCCGAGGAAGCATTTCAGAAGCTCAAGGAATTATTGTGTGTGGCACCTATCCTGGCATATCCAGTAGCTGGGCGAAAATTCATGCTAGACACTGATGCAAGCGGATATGGAATAGGAGGCGTGCTGTCGCAAGTGGTAAATGGGACAGAAAAGGTTATAGGCTACTACAGCAGAGTACTTTCGAAGCCTGAAAGAAACTATTGCGTTACGCGACGAGAGCTTCTAGCAGCATTGGAGTGCATAAAACACTACCACAAGTATTTGTATGGCCAACATTTTACGTTGAGGACAGATCACGCCGCACTCAGGTGGTTGCTGCAATTCAAGAGCCCTGAAGAACAGCTTGCACGCTGGATAGAGCGACTTCAGAGCTATGACTTTAGTATTGAGCACAGAAAAGGAGGCAAGCATAACAACGCCGACGCCCTTTCTAGGCGGCCATGTGATCTGGGGTGTAAGCATTGCACAAAGGCAGAGAGAAAAGAATTCGTTATTGATGTTCGGCTTACACATATAGAATCTAGTGAAGACTGGCCGACTGCACAAAGAAACGATCCCATATTGGCAAAAGTTATAGCGGCTAAAGAGGAAGACAGAAGACCGACGCGAAGTGAGATCTCACCAGAAAGTCCACTGGCGAAGGCATATTGGGCCCAGTGGAACAGTCTCAGGTTGAAGGATGGCTGCTTATGTCGCACCTGGGAAAGCACAGACGGTAAAAGTGTGATAGACTTAATAGTCGTGCAATCCTCCAAGATCAAAGAGGTCATGAAACAATTCCACAATGGTCCTAGCGGAGGTCACCTTGGTGTAACGAAGACGCTGGAAAAGATAAAACAACGGTTCTATTGGGTCGGCTGTCAACAAGCCGTAGCAGAGTGGATAGCCAATTGCCAGGAGTGCATTGCAGCAAAGGGTCCAGTACGAAGGAGTCGGGGGCAGCTTCAGCAGTACAATTCAGGCGCTCCCTTTGAACGTATAGCGATGGACGTAGCAGGTCCCTTCCCTGCTAGCAATTCTGGAAACCGATACGTTTTAGTGGTCATGGACTATTTTAGCAAATGGCCGGAAGTATATGCCATTCCCAATCAAGAAGCCAGAACGATTGTAGACGCTTTTATAAGCAACTGGGTGTGTCGCTATGGTGTTCCCTTAGAACTACACTCCGACCAAGGCCGAAATTTTGAATCCGTTATATTCAAAGAGATGTGCGAGGTATACGGAATAAGAAAGACCAGAACGACACCGTTACATCCGCAATCTGATGGTATGGTCGAACGATTCAATCGAACCCTGGAAGAATACCTGAGAAAAGTGGTCAGCGCACATCAGAGGGACTGGGATGAGCATATACCCAAGTTTTTATTGACATATAGATCAGCTGTTCACGATTCCACCTCACGAACACCAGCGAAAATAGTCTTTGGATCTGAGCTAAATTTGCCTGCAGATTTAGAGTTTGGTGTTAAGCCAACATCGGCAGAAGGAGACGGCGAAAACTCTAGTCAGGCGCAAAGGGACTTTCAGGAGATTCACGAATTCGTGCGGAGTCGGATAAAATTAACCAGTGATAAAATGAAAGCCAGATATGATCGAGCTGCCAACTCTGAGGGATTTAACGAGGGACAACTGGTTCTACTTTTTAACCCACAACGGAAGAAAGGATTATCACCCAAACTACAAACTCATTGGGATGGACCTTATAAAGTAATAAAGCGGCTAAACGACGTAGTTTACAGAATACAGAAATTTCAGAGCCCAAGATCAAAAATGAAAGTTGTGCACTTGTAGCGGCTAGCCAACTATGGAAAAGGTACATCTGTGTCTGTTCGGGACGAACAGGTTTGAGAAGGGGGTAGTGTTACGAAAGAAGAATTTATTCATTATAAGCTCTGAACAACAATACTCTCGAACAACAACAACAACATTAATGGCTTATTTTCTTACAATGATGGAAGAAAGAAACGCCTCATACAAAAATTCGCATACACACACACAGATTAAATAAACACTCTTCTGTTAAATACACAGCCACATACATAAATACAAGCATAAACAAATAAACAGCCACACACACAGGTATAAAGAAATAAATAGCCACAAATACAGGTATAAAGAAATAACCAATCACACAAACAGAAAACAAGAGCAATAACAGTCGAACCTGCCAGATATGTCTGGAATAGAACATTCTGGTGCTCTTAAAGCACCTATATAAGTGAATCGTGCTAGCGAGTAGCATGGCAGTATCAATTTAAAAGTCAAAGAGTTAAGTTGTCGAATTTTAAGAGTGTTTAACAGTTTGCTGTATTTTTTTTAACAGTGGTATTAATAAATAAAGTGACTTACAGTAAAAGTAATAACAGAGTGTATTTATTTTGCAATTAAAAGAACCCATCGTAAAGTAAAAACATAACAATATGTTTAAATTGATCACCTAATTTGTAAAAAAATTTCTAAAATAAAATTTTTTTCCATTAATCTGCTAATTAATAAATGTACACAATGTATATAGAGACATATGTATAGGGTATATCAGCAGTGCTCGCGACGTCATGACCGTCCTGCAAATAGTTTGATCGAATTTGCATTTAGTTTTGAAGGTAATTCCAACCAAATTTTAAGACTCTTACTTTTATATATTTACTTTGTATAGAGGTACACATCTCTGGATAATTTACATATATGGAAGTAGTAAAATAGGTTAGTTCCATATTTTATACGGAAGTAGCAACATTCTATGAGTTCTGTAAATAGTGTGTAAAATTCTCGTTTACAAAAATAAAAGGTGCTGCCAAGTATTCATTATTATTAAATCGGTGACATTAAGATATTGAGAGAATTTTTCGAAAAAAAAAAAAAGTTTTTAAACCGAGGTATTCAGGTATGTGATGAAAAACGATCGATTTAAAATCGAAGGGTGTGATGAATTTCCATAAATTGGAGAATCATATTTGAACCCATCTCTTAACATTTGGGTTTGAAAAGTATATCAGAAGACAAAAATGAAACACTAAAGTTATTAAAAACTAATTCTTATACAAAACAACAAAATCGTCTTAAAACCGATTCGTTTTGAAAAATGTTTTCTATCACATACCTGATTATAGTACTTCCCCACAAACATTTTATTAAAAATCATCAACTATATTTTACTTGAATCAAACAGAAACAAACGGACATACATACAAAAAATTCCAAAGTTATATCATTAACAGACAGGCTCCAGTTACAGTTTTCTTTGTATGTATAGATATGTATGTATGTAAGTACATAAATTCACTTCTATTGATACAAATTCGCACAATGCAACCAGAAAAAAATATGTTATATGAATCTATTATACAAAAATCTGATTAAATCGCTATAAATCTGCATACAGCAGCCATAAGCAGTTCAAGGTAGCGACGAAATTCTTAATACAATTTATTATATTTATTTTTCATATGTAATTAACCTTTAACTAAACTGTAATTCTTTTATTAACAGTTAACTTCGGTAGCAGCATTAGTAAAATCAAGTCATCAGTTGATAATCCTGAAAGCGTATTTAGAAAATATACGTTACCCAAGAACGTAAAAGAAGAAAAACCAAAATTGGAAATCGTGGGTGGTGAAATATCTCGAGTACTACCAATAAACAGCAACTCAACGGAGCAAGGTAATGAAATGGAGTCACTTTCTCTAGATTTGCAAAATTTTAATTATTAAAAAGAAATAATATTAAATAAAAAGTATAAAGTTTCTTGACTTACATAAGTCCTATTAAGAGACACTTCTCAAATTACGCCCAAAATTTACCAGAAGGGTATATAAGATTTGGCACGGCCAAAGTACACTGTTGTAATATGAATCTGATCGCATCATCAAGCATGCAATGTTATGGAATTGAACGCCCAGCTATGTCAGGCGATGATAGATAATGTACTTCACAGTTCCTACATCTTCTTATTCTCGTGCTTCCTGCAAAAATTATCCTTGCGCTAACCGAACAAACTTTACCCGTTGTTACACCTATAACGGAACTAAGAGCTGTTCTGCCCAAGTGTAAAAGTATGTTGGTCTTTGCAGTACCAAGTCCGAGCCACATAACCTTGAAACCCATCAATCCTTTTTGCCTCTCTAGGGGTGGTCAGTATGCCTAAGTCTTCTATAGTATCCAGGGCTGCAAGAAGATTTTGATGAAAAGTCTGCACTTTTTGGGAAAAAAATCGTCATTTTCGGCACTTCAGTTTTGAAAATCGGCATAAATAAAACTAAGTATTTGTTGAGGCATTATTTGATTTTTATAATTAAAAACATAACAAACAAAATACAAAAATGAACACAATTTTTGTTTTTTAAAGCTAGATGATAAAATAATTCAAATTAATTTTACAAGCTAAATATATGATGTCAACTGCCGAAAGGAACCTTATCTTGCCAGGGGTAAAAATTGAGTCATGGATGTTCTGAGAAATTACCGAAGTTATGTCGTCTTGAAGTTTTCAGTTCAAAAGTGTAGTTTTGATATAGTCGAGGTTAAAGTTGGACAACAAATTAGTTAAATAAAATCTATTTTGTAGTTGATCTCAAAATATCATTTGGTGCAACAGAATCATAAAATGTTCTTTTGTCCCGTACTGAAATTTTTACCCTGGTAAGATAAGGTCTCTTTCGTCAGCTTCGTCACACATATGTTTCGTATATAGTAAGAAATACATTTCTTAATTTTACATTTTTGCTACATTGTATTTAATATGATAATAGTTTTATTAAATTTTAAATAATCTTTGGAAAATATTCCATGAACATCGAAATTTTCGATATTCATTCCACATTTGCGCACGAATGTGGTAGAATCATAATTTGTATCACAAATTCTGCTTAAATTGGAAAAACTTTTGTGGAATCTTGCTTTATTTCAGCAATTCGTTGGCAAAAATTACAGAAATATTTGTAAATATTTCTTTAAATTCAAGAAAATGCAATTCTCGGAACTGCGAATCTAACGCTTGTGATTCATTTTCTTCGGAAAAATCCTTAAGGATTAAAAAAGATTTAATTTGGTTATTCATTATGACATGTGGATTTAACAAACTTAGTGATTTAAAGTTAGTTTTAAAATCAAACCGTTTCCGTGAGCATTTCTATATAAAAATTTACGCAGTTACTAAAAATTTCATATGAATTTCAGATTTTAATATTAATTCTTTAGCATTAATTCCCAAATCAATTGATTTGATAAAATCTTCATTTTTCTACCAAAAATCGGCAATCGGCATTTTGTGATTTTTTAGTGTAAAAATCGGCAAAATGCCTGTTCAAACTGTTCTCTCCCTCACTAGTTAATCAGCAATTGCATTCGCCTCGACAACTTTTCATTATACTTGTCCATCTGTAGCCCCTTTGTACTTGCTTACCAGTTTCAACTTGATCATAGAATCCTCAGAGACCTCAGCTCTGCATGACTGTCACATAAGTAGTCAACCCTTTGCCCCTAGTCTCGTATGTAGAAACTAATCCGTGGCTTCAAAAAAACATAGAATCTCATCCTGGAACAGCTACAGGTATTCGAAAGCCTCGACGATTTTCGAAG
This sequence comes from Phasia obesa, assembly GCA_949628195.1. Lineage (NCBI taxonomy): Eukaryota > Metazoa > Arthropoda > Insecta > Diptera > Tachinidae > Phasia > Phasia obesa. The sequence continues at coordinate 84,017,517 of OX451217.1, read as the reverse complement.
GCTCGTAACCTAATGGTTAATTCCATAGATACATATATAACAGCTCTAGTGCCCACATTGATCTTCAAGTCGTTCGTATATGCCTCATAAAGTACATGCGATTTCGCTTAAAATTTATTTCAAAGATCTTGCAGTTCGAAGAAACCTTATATTAAAACCCTCGAAATCTAACCCATTCAAGAATCTTGTTTGAGCTGTTGACCCTAACCGGAGTTATCCTGATTCACTTAGTTTTTTAAAAGATTTTACCGTCATTTCTACGAAAATGATAGTGGAAGCAGGCTGATATAACCTATTATACCCAGTTATGCACATCTTTGGGACTTTGCAAGAAGTCAAGGAAGACTCCCTGTTATCACTGACTTTGAGCAAAAATTGCAGCCATATGCAAGTATCGGTTTCACAACCAAGTGTAAATCCAGTTTACCACCTTTCGTGGTTGCAATCTCCAATTTTTATCTATGGAATTCCAGGACAATAGTCGCAGATATGGTATCCTTACAGATCTGTCCCATTTAAATTTTTATGTAAAATTTACAATAATAAAAGCCTTTATCTGGCTTTATCTGGAATTTTATCAAATTAAAATCAAGGCTTCAAAATTTTTTAGATTTCAAATTATGTTTCTTGGAAATTGATAAATGTATTCGAAAGCTTCTCAGTTCAAACTAAAATTCTCAATTTAATTTGGAATTTTCTCAATTTCAATTAAAAATGGTGTTGCTAATTTTACCCGATATTGCTTGGGATTACTCCTGGGATTTTTTAAACACAAATGAAACATTTTTTTACATATGTACATACATATAACGATGCAGTAGCTTTGGAGATAAAATAATTGAACAAAAATATAATGCCCTCTTCGGTATTTTCATATCAACTGCACATTCTAGATATTGATCTATCCATGTTTCAAATTTCATTAAAAATGCTAGTTTTCCCTTTTTTCCTTTTTGAGTTCTCTAAGTATATAAGCATCTATCTACGTTTCAATATTTATTAAAATTGGTTCAGTACTTTCTAGCGGTAATTGACGATTGAAAATATATTCAATCTAAGATTTTCCAAACTATTCCTCAACATTTCAGAATGTTGATATTCTGAAATGCTATCAAAATTAAATATTCTGGAATGTTCTACTAAATATATTGAATATCACGTTATATTATATGGATATATATAACTTTATTTTCAAATCCATTTTAATTAAATTTATGATCATATCGAACCATATTCTAATAAAACTTTTAAATTTGTAAATCCCTTTGGCAGCAGCAACAACTTTAAAGACAAACAAACGAACTAAATTTAAACGATTAGGCAGTGTCGGCAGTCTTGGCGGTATTTCGAAGGGTGAAAGTGGCGTTAAAAAAGTGCCAAAAGCTGAAGTTATAAGTTTAACCAAAGGTAAATTTACTTAAATATATATTTTATAATTAACATATTTTCAAAATTGATGCCATACATAGCCATACGTTCATACGTAGTCTATTCACAAATAATTAATAATATATAATATAATAAATATAATAATAATATAATATATGCTAACAGCTGTTTTAGTGATGTTCACTTTTATTTTCAAAAATTCCACTCATACATTTTTATCATGAATTTAAGGAGTTTTATTGTAACTTTTATTAGTAATTTAATGGTCGCAGATTTATATCGATACCTCATAGGTTAAAAAGTGATATTAATAATAAATATTTAGTATACGTATATTTACATCTACATATTTGCAAGTTTGATTATTTGTAAGTCAATCACGGCTAAATCGAATTTAATGAAATTTAAAACATAGACAGATCTTTAGTTTTTGTGGGTCCAATGGGATATATCTGTTTTCAAAACTAGGGCCAGAAGGGTATAAGGGACATTTTGATAAGAATGAACAAATTTTAATAGCAGTTGAGAACACAATTACATACATATATGTATAGTGATAACAGGCAAGGTGTTCTTATCCATTTTATCGGTACTAAGAACCTTTGAAATAAACTAAAATTTATTTTACTACAGTGCATTTTTTCAAATTTTTTTAAGACGATAATAAAACTGTATAAACTGTAATATCACCTAATTAACAACTTTGGACCGTGGGTCAAAATAAAAATGCTATTGTGGTATTGTTTGTATCGAAAGTGCTGCAAATCACTTAATTAGTTTAAATAATTTGAATTCTTTTCCATTGTAATAAGAATTATGATTAAAAAATATTAAGGCGAAAATTTTTAAATTTTTTTATATGGAATTTGCAAGGCACATTCATCAGGTAACCTCACTACAAAGGGAAATATTAAGGCGAAAATTTGAATTGGAGTTTGATAGTTCAACTTCCATTTAAAGGGAAATATTGTAAGTTTAACTGTCAAAATGCATATAAAAAAATTAACAATTTTCGCTTTAATATTTCTCCTCCGTAGTGAGACTACCTGATGAATGTGCCTTGTGTCTTGTTTATTACTGGTATTACATTTTAGTTTCACATATGGTTATTTTTCATTAGCGAAATGTACAGTCTGTCAAGAATTTGTTTTGACATTATCAAAAATGTTTTGTTTTTGACTTTTATTAATTCCATTTTATCTACATATTAACTAAAGAAAAACAACATAAAATATAGAAAAATGCCACAATTATAATTGAAAAAGTAAGAAAAACAAAAGAAACACCAAAATTAAGTTGTCAAGAATATGTTTTTAAAATTTTTACTCTTGTTGTTGTTTTTATATTACTGTTAATTTTTATTGGTCAACCATATTTTTTTTCGAGTCGAGTGATATGTTTTACTGAAAATTTTATTTAGATTTCCTAAAAAAATGTGTTAAAAATTTTAAATGCCTGGTAAAATAACATCGAATGATGGTGATTGGAAAAACAGTACAAGAATTGTCTAAAATGTGTTCAGTATTGTCTAAAATGTGTTCAAATATAAGGCTCTTGTGGAAAGGACGTGATTTTCTAAATCTGTGGAAAGTACTGTATACTCCTGTTTAGAGTTCTGACTCATTTTTCCAGTTGAAAATTTGTGAGCTTATCTGGAAAAAACGTTGCTAAAAGACGTCCAAAAGGCAAGATGAGTTAAGAACTGTAATTTTGGAGGAACGGAATAAAATTCTGACGAAATGTGTGCAAAAATTAGTTTATTCCATCAAAGAGGGTGTCTGCAAGCCGTGATTGATGCCAATGGTTGCCATAAAAATTAGTGATTTCATATCCATCTCATTTTATTTTATAAGTTCTTAGAATGTAAAAACATTTTCTTGACAAAAAATTCCGGAAGTTTTTCTCTTTTTAATCTTTTTTTTATCCTTTCTAGGTTTTCTTTAATTAAACATATACATATATAAAATTAATTTAGTAAAAAAATAAATAAAAATAAAAAGGGGAACAAAATTTTCTATTATAAAGTCAAAATCAAAACTTTTTTTTATTATGTCAAAACCTTTTCTGGACAGACTGTATAAAATCTTGATATGAGTCGATACAACGATCTATATATTTCAATGCTTAAAGATGATTTCATGTGAATGTTGACCACGGCTACACCTCAAATGCTTCATACGCTAAGTCCAATTTTGCCTACTCTCTCCAAGATATCTCACGAATAAATCTGTGGCAATAAGGAAAAAGTGCTTAAGTCTGATTTTTAAGTTTTGTAGGAGAGCAATTTTAAACTTTAAAATAAATTTTTTAAAAAAATTACTTATCTTTAAAGTTTACCTATGGGAGTCAAACGTATGATTTTGAAAAATATCTTATATCTACCAAAAGTACGCAGGCGTTGCAATTAATAAGTTGTAAAAGGAGTTTCTATGATTTTGAAAAATACCTTGTAGTTTCTTAAGCTTTTTTCCAAATACGATTCGGCATTGAAAAAAGATAAACAGAAAGTTTTTTTGCTGTAACTTCCAGAAAAATAGTACAAAATAATTGAAACTTTGCACATGGGTACTTTGAAGTATGGAGATTTCGAAGGTGCCAGTAACTTAATTTTTGCTTAAGTCGACTTAAGCAGTTATTCCTTATTGCCACAGAAATTATTCAATATTGGCTCCTAGTGAGTCAACTCTTTCCTATACATATGAGCCTTAACTTGTCCTTACAAGTCTTAGAGCGCACGATCTAGGCGGAATTAACTGGCCCCAAACGTAAAATAAACTGTTCGCCAAACTCGTTTCTAAATTTGGCCATTGTTTGGCGTGCTGTGGCACCGTCTTATTAAAACAACATGTCAGCCAAGTCCAGCTCTTCGCTGGCCATTCACAGTAACGTTCCTGCCTTCTTCGTTTTTGAAAAAGTACTGTCCAATGATGCAACCGGCGCATAACCCACACGCTTCTGTCTGCTCTTCACACCACATACGGCAGTTTTGCTTGTTCACGTATCCATTCAACCAGAAATGAGCTTCATTGCTGAACACAATTTTTCACTTTCTTAACCGAGCATGAGTTTTAATAATACAAGTCAATAATCTGCAAGCGATTTTCGTTCGTAAGTCGATTCATGGTTAAATTATAGACCAAACTGAACATGTTTAACAGTAACATATTACACGAATACAGCAGTGAGAAAGTTGCTAAAAAATACCGTTTATTTGGGATTCGCCGTAGAAAACTATGTGATGCTATGGCTTCATTTTGAACTAAAAAATCAACATCATACTCGTATGTACATATTTATCTGAACCATATGTTATCATACCTGTTAAATAATGACAATATTCTTTTATCTTCCTCATATTCAGATGTTCCATTACAACAGTCGTCGGCCACATCTCTGAATCTTCCGATAATTGAAATGAAACACTTACAAAAAAAATCCGGTAAGTAGAAGTTAAAGTAGAGGTATTTAAATCCAAATCAAATTTTCGCCCCATTATTAAGTAATGGTTGTCTCATCACTAAAATTTTACACTCTTTCTGTGGAGGGAAATTACGATATCTATATACAAATGTAGATCGGAATCTCCATTTATATCCAACTAGCTATCCCCGGAGCGCTTCGCTACGCCTTTCCACCAAAAATACAATAAACACTCGGAAGAAAAATATAATCAACCTTTAACTTATAAACGCATGGTATTCTCACGGCAAAAATGTTTTAGTTTATATGTAAGGTACGACGCCCACTGTTTTCATACAACCTGTTTTTTTGCTAGATTATACATATTAACACGATAACAATTTTTACTTTTACTCCCACTATTCTTATCTAGTCTTTATTTTGCTAGACTATGCACATTAATATGAGGATTACTTGTGCAAAGTTTCTAGTTCTCTAGGTACATGATAATAATGGTTCACTTTGTATGGGAGGTACCACGCCCACTGTCCTAATCCAGACTGTAATTTGCTGGACTATGCACACTACTCTGATGGTTACTTGTGGAAAGTTTCAAGACTTCACCTAAAAGTTTTATAAATAAAGTAATGAAACAGTTTATCATTATCTCTAGCTCACCCTGTGTAAAATACTGTGACTATAATAAATTTCATGTGAAAAGTTTTTCACATAACAGCTAAACCTAAACAAGAGCGTAAGGCGTAAAATAACTGCCAAAAATTCTCATGTACATTCAAAATTTATGAAGCAACGCAATTGGAAAATCCAATTTTGACAGAGCGTTAGATAGTGAAGTTGGGTGCAAACAAAATGTTATTTTTTTTTTTTTTTTTTGTATAAGAGTGGAGTAGTTATTTTCTGCTTTATCTAGAGATTTTATCTCTATTTCCGCCTTAATTTATTAGATTTTACTAAACAAAATATGTTAACTTTACTGTTTATTACAACACGTTGCGCTCTTATTAAGATTTGTTCAAAGCTAGGCGCTAGACGTCGATACGCCTTACGCCCTTGTTTAGATAGTCAGTAAGTTACAGAAACGAGGCCCTGTGGTTACATTAGACTAAAAAGAAGACATATTGCTTTTCTTGGCCGTATATCAGAGGGATGACCTACAAAAGATTTCAAAAACCGAGAAACATACATTATTTTTGTCGAGCACTGACTGGACTTATTTTTATTTTAGACTTAGGATATGAGTAATTATTGTTAGTTTAAATATATTGAAGATACATTGAATAAAATATATAGTAAATAAATAAACCATGACTGAAGCACTATAAAAGTAAGAGTTTTACAATTTGGTGTGGATTACTCTCAAAAAAATCGGACACAGCTGTTATATTATATGTCATAAACCAGACTTACTACAAATTCCAGCATACTTATTGTTACGTTTTTACTTTACGTTGGGTTCTTTTAATTGCAAAATAAATACACACTGTTATTACTTTTACTGTAAGTCACTTCATTTATTAATACCACTGTTCAAAAATACAGCAAACTGTTAAACACTCTTACAATTCGACAACTGAACTCTTGACTTTTTAATGATACTGCCATACTACTCGCCAGCACGATTCGCTTATATAGGTGATTTAAAAGCACCAGAATGTTCTATTCCAGACAGGTCTGGCAGGTTCGATTGTTATTGCTCTTGTTTTCTGTTTGTGTGGTTGTTTATTTCTTTATACCTGTTTGTGTGGCTGTTTATTTGTTTATGCTTGTATTTATATATGTGCCTGTGTATTTAACAGAAGAGTGTTTATTTAATGTATGTGTGTATATGCGTATATGCGAATGTTTGAATGAGGAGTTTTTTTCTTTCATCATTGTAAGAAAACAAACCATTAATGTTGTTGTATTGTTCGAGAGTATTGTTGTTCAGAGCCTATAATGAATAAATTCTTCTTTCGTAACACTACCCCCTTATCAAACCTGTTCGTCCCGAACAGGCACAGATGTACCTTTTCCATAGTTGGCTAGCCGCTCCAAGTGCACAACTTTCATTTTTGATCTTGGGCTCTGAAATTTCTGTATTCCGTAAACTGCGTCGTTTATCCGCTTTATTACTTTATAAGGTCCATCCCAATGAGTTTGTAGTTTGGGTGATAATCCTTTCTTCCGTTGTGGGTTAAAAAGTAGAACCAGTTGTCCCTCGTTAAATCCCTCAGAGTTTGCAGCTCGATCGTATCTGGCTTTCATTTTATCACTGGTTAATTTTATCCGACTCCGCACAGGTCTCTTTGTGCCTGAAGAGTGTTTTCGCCGTCTCCTCCTGTCGACGTTGGCTTAACACCAAACTCTAAATCTGTAGGCAAATTTAGCTCAGATCCAAAGACTATTTTCACTGGTGTTCGTGAGGTGGAATCGTCAACAGCTGACCTATATGCCATCAAAAATTTGAGTATATGCTCATCCCAGTCCCTCTGGTATGCGCTGACCACTTTTCTCAGGTATTCCTCCAGGATTAGATTGAATCTTTCGACCATGCCATCAGATTGCGGATGTAGCGGTGTCGTTCTGGTCTTTCTTATTCCGTATACTTCGCACATCTCTTTGAATATAGCGGAATGGCATATACTTCCGGCCATTTGCTAAAATAGTCCATGACCACTAGACCGTATCGGTTGCCAGCATTACTAGCAGGAAAGGGACCTGCTACGTCCATCGCTATACGTTCAAAGGGAGTGCCTGAATTGTACTGCTGAAGCTGCCCCCGACTCCTTCGTACTGGACCTTTTGCTGCAATGCACTCCTGGCAATTGGCTATCCACTCGGCTACGGCTTGTTGACAGCCGACCCAATAGAAACGTTGTTTTATCTTTTCCAGCGTTTTCGTTACACCAAGGTGACCTCCGCTAGGACCATTGTGTAATTCTTTCATGACCTCTTTGATCTTGGAGCATGGCACGACGATTAAATCTATCACAGTTTTGCCGTCTGTGCTTGCCCAGGTGCGACATAAGCAGCCATCCTTCAACCTGAGACTGTTCCACTGGGCCCAATATGCCTTCGCCAGTGGACTTTCTGATGAGATCTCACCTCGCGTCGGTCTTCTGTCTTCCTCTTTAGCCGCTATAATTTTTTCCAATATGGGATCGTAAAATGTTGGCCATACAAATATTTGTGGTTTATTTCTTTATACTTGTTTGTGTGGTTGTTTATTTCAAGGGGCCATATGTAAAGGGCTAGTCCGATTGATCCGAAATTTGACAAGAACATAGCAAAGGAGCATCTGAGCTTAAGTTTTGAAGCTAAGCATCATTCACTTACTAGTGGTGGTGGTATATGGCCTCAAATTTGAGAACCTCACACCAATAAATTTTTTTAGAGCATTTCTTCAATTTTTGTTCGATTTTTCAAAATCTTTCATTATTAGTTTTAGTACATTTTTTGAAGTTTTTTTCGTAGATAGCGAGCAAAATTTAAGATATTGTTTCAAAATATGATATTTCGTGCCTTTTAGCCTTTAGTGAAGGGCCATCAATCAAGTTTTTTTGAATAAAATAAATTCTTAAGGAATATTTAAAAATTTTCTATTGATAAAAATTTTGCATTTCAAACCAAATTTCACGTAAAAGTGATGATCCTTTAAGAAGGTTCTTTAATTTGATTTATTTTACTTCGAAATTTTCACATTAGCCTATATGTTCTAAAATACCAAAGGGGTCGGAAAATGAAGACTGCTGTAAAATAGCTATATGTACATATTCCCAATTATTGCTGAAAATATTTGATGAACCCTAGTCCATATGTGGACTTTATGCTAAAAATTCCAATTTTGGGATTTGTGGTATTTATTTTAGGAACAGCGGGACTTTCTTTACCTTAACGTTGAAAATTTGTAACGCTTTGATTTTCGTTAACTATTATCCACAGAAAAGAAATTCAAGGAATCAAGGTCAATTATCATCGTTTTAAAATACCCTAGTATTAAAGATTTGATTAACATGTTTAAATGTCGAGCTACGGTATATTATGTAATGTTGGTACAATTAATGCAGATTTGGTACAATTTTATCACTGGGACGGTACAATTTAAGCATTGTCAGATCCCAGCACTGGCGTATATGCGAATGTTTGTATGAGGCGTTTCTTTCTTTCATCATTGTAAGAAAACAAACAATTAATGTTGTTGTTGTTCTAGAGTATTGTTGTTCAGAGCCTATAATGAATAAATTATTCTTTCGTAGCATTATGTTTAAATTTCCAATATTAACTTACTACAATATTCAGAAATCCAAAGAGATCTAAAGTCCAATACGCAAGTTAACAGTATTTTAGGCCAGATTCACTGTTTGGTCCATTAATTATGTAAGAAATAAATTTTTAAAAAGGTATAAATTAAACTAAATTTAAAACAACATAAAAACATACGATTAATCGAATATGTATATTCTCTTAGTTTTATTCAACTATTGGGTAAAATATGTTTAGTAAGTATCGAACTGGGCCCAAATTACGACATTCGAAATCGATCTAAATTTCAATAGAAATTAAATAGAAATTTCGATCGATATCGAATGCCGTAATTTGTCCCCTGATTCACTAACACTTATAAAATGCAAATAACCATATTGTGTACTTTTTAGGGTTTAGTATTAAAAATGTGTAATAATATTGTAGATCTGTGTCAGTTGCTGGTCATTAAGACATAAAATGGAGGATTTAAAAAACATTTCCCTTATCAATATCCGAATATTTTTTCAGCGCAAAATTGTGTAACGCGTGATAAGGAGTTTACGTATTTACAAGCCTTCAAAATTGAATTGAAACCATTCAAAGTTCAGTTTTAAGGTAAAATTTAAATTCAACCGCTAAAAAAAAACTTGGGTTAAAAGATTGTGTCCTTTTAAAACAAAAACAAATTTTTAAAACTAAACCGCGAAAACCTTTTAGTTTAAGAAAAATTTATAAAAAACGCACCTCATCTTTTTTACAGCTTTTTAAGACGAATTTTAGGATCACAAGATTGTCACACGAACTCGCTCTTTCACACAATTTTTGTTTTAAATATAATAGTGCGAAAGAACGAATTCGTGTAACACTGTGAAATAGGTTTTTGTATCCCCTATATAACCGAAAATGAGTCGGAAGCCGAAAACATAATACTTTTGCAAAGCCAATGGGTGATCTAATGTACGTGCATCTGAATGTACATACATATATATCTACATAGAGTTGCATTTGTTAATACAAATTCTTTAAACTCTTCTAAACACTTAAATGAAATTGATCACACCCAAATAAGAAAATATTGTTCTTTTACACAACAACTATAAAGCTTACAATTATACAAAACCAACTCAAAGGCTTGATTTTATCTAAAAACCTAATAAACATTTCGAATATGTTTGCATTTCAGAAACGGTAGAACAACCTACATTAAGCAAGACAACAGATGATTATTTGAATATGGCATCTGGTACTAAAGTTCAGGTCGATAAAAATCCCAGCAGACGAGTGGTAAATAAGGTGGAATCATCGGTTAAAGTAAACAAAATTAAACAGGACCCTTCAAAAGGATGTAATTATTGCTATAATAAATATATATTTATTATTCATATACTACTCATATATACTTACATATATATAGTACATACATGAATCGGTTGTAAGTATATGAGAGGCCTCTTGCGTCTTGGAAAAATCTAAAAAAATAATTTTTATTTTCGCTTATTTATAACAAACTAATAAAAGAGGAAAATTATATTAAACATAGAACCGGGCTTGAGTCCTTTACTATACAAATAAAAAATTAATCGATTTTCGTAATAAAGAGTCATTTTTAAACGGTTACAAAAGGCCTTTCATAAACATATCGATTCGCATTCTCGTATATATTTTTTATAGAAGAAAATATTTCCGATTAAAACATATATAAACAGCAAATTTTCCTTCGAAATAAGCATATATATAACATATATATATATATATAACCCTTTTTTATGAAAATTGGCCTTAAACATTTTAATTGTAATTCTTTACAGCTAACATTGGCAGCGACAACAGAGGTACCAAGTCATACGTTGATCTCTTTTTCAAAAAATATATATTACCGGCAAAAGTAAAAAGCACAAAAACAGAAGGCAACATTCAAATGGCTCGGCCAATGCCAAAGAAGAACAAATTAAAAAAGAAAGGTATTTAAACAGATTTTTTAAATTTTATAATACTTAAGAGTAAGAACAAAAATAAATTAAAAAACAATAAATTAATTTTGCATTCAAGTCTACTTTTGCGACATTTTTCAAATGATCAATAGTTTGCCAAAATTATGTCGTCATTTGTGACAAAAACAAAATAAAAATTAAACGCAAAGCGTCAATGCTTGGTAATTGGAAAAGCAAATTTATCTCTATTTTGCGCTTAAATTTAATAGATTTTACTAACCAAAATATGTCACCATTACTGTTGCGCTAGACGTCGCATATTGGTTTGAAATTGCTCAAAACGGCTCTTAATTCAGGCGTTAAAGATAGCACTTATTTTCTTAATATTAAGTGGGTCATTACTACTTAAAAAAATCATTTTTGAAAAGAAAAAAAAAATTTTTAACGTCTGGGGTGTTTGTGTGTCATCTCGTATGAATATTTAAACTGCTTTGGAAGCTCCATTTTTAAAGATAAATGAATGAAATTTGGGCAATTTATTTTTTTAGGTTATTAACCCAACATACAAAAATTCAACGAAATCGGTAAATGATTTCGTATAGCCCCCATACATTTTTCCCGGAAATAGGCCATACTAATCTTTATTTATTAAAAAGTTTTTATTAATTATTTTATTAAAGTTTTTATTAATATCTGCGGACCATGTTTTAAAAATTTATGTAAAGTGGGTGACATGTTATACCATGGGTATTTTTCACAAAGTATTTTGCAGTCGATAAAGTAAATTTTCTAAATTTTTCAACATTAATCTGATGACCGCACGATACAGCAACTAAAATAGTTCAACGTCGATTTTTGTAATTTCCGCAGGAACTTCGGGATTTAGAAAAAACGTCTGGCTGCATTCCCGTTATTTGAGTTTCCAAATCCTTGTTTTGGTTGGTCAACTATAAGTCCGGTTTTTTGTCTGAACTCGATCTGTATTTTTGATCTGGTTTCGGACCTTGCTTGCCATTTTTTGATTAGAATGTTATATGACGGAACGGATTGGAATGTTATATGAAAACAATTTTTTTTTCTTATCGCAAAAACCCGCAAAATGTTTTTATATGTTTTGTAGGTAGACAGACATATCATAGAAAATTCCAAATTTTTTTTTTTACCCAAGCTTCCCCAAATGGGATTTGAATTTCTACTTGAAAGTGAAAAATCATTGTTTTTTACACCAATTTTCAAAAAAATATTAAAAATATTTCTAGAACAAAAATGTTTAATTGAGATACATATTTGAGTTTCCAAATACCTGAAGTTGAAGGTTCCATTGATAAAATATTACTTTTATCCTAGGAAAATACAAAAATTTAATTACCACTGTTTTAATTTTTACCACTGTTTTCAAAAACGTAAAAAAACTTCAACTTAACGCACAACTCGAAAAGTAGATGATATAGAAAAATGAAAAAGATAATTAGTGATGCACAATTTTGTTTACTATAACCTGAAATAGATTACTATTTAAAAATATAAATTTTCAATAAAAAGCCATTATTGGGAATTTCAACCCAACGGGAACAAATATTCTTTATTTAAGACACGATACTAAGGTACCTCTTCATAAAATTTTATTAAAATTCATCCAATAGTTTTTACGTCATGCGAACACAAACAGCCAAATAGGGATAAAATCAGTGTCATTATATCTGGAATAAGTGCTTAAGTCGACTTAAGTAAAATTTAAGTTACTGGCACCTTTATAACATCCGTACTCCAAAGTACCCATGTGCGAAGTTTCAATTATTTTGTACTATTTTTCAGGAAGCTATTATTCTGCTTATCTTTTTTCAATGTCTAATCGCATTTGGAAAAAAGCTTAAGAAACTACAAGCTATTTTTCCAAATAATAAAAACTTCTTTCACAACTTATTAATTGTAACGCCTGTACACTTTTGGTAGATATTCATAAGATGTTTTTCCAAACATACGTTTGACTGCCATATGTAAAGTTTAAAGAAAATATATGTTTTTAAATTAATATTTTTAAAGTATAAAATTGCTCTCCTAGAAAACTTAAAAATCATACTTAAGCACTTTTTCCTTATTGCCACAGATATATAATCAGATAGATAATCAGGTATGTGATGGAAAACAATTTTGAAAACGAATCGATTTTAAAACGATTTTGTGGTTTTGTATAAAAATTAGTTTTTACTAATTTTTGATTTTTTAATATTTTTGTCTTAATTCAAGGCGAATCTATTTATCAGGTGAAAGCAACAACAATGAAAACAACATGTATTTTGTTATTGTTTGGTCGGCTGCCTCTGTCAAAATAAATTAATTCGCCTTAATTAATATCAAAGCAAAATGTAAAAGTAAGCGAACACAGCTACGCTTACTTTCGAAGCAGAAACTTCCAACATTTATGAAAAATTTTTTTACACAATAAAAATTTAAGGGTTTATTAATCTTATATGTAAAGATCGCTGAAAGCTGTTTAAACGACCTACAATGTTTCTAGAGCTGCTGGATGCATCACTAGCAAACAACAAAAAATAAATTTATTAACTATTTTTAATTAAAGAACATATATACCTAATGTGTTTTGTTTATTTTTACTAAAAGAAAAAAATAGAACCAAAAAAATAAAAAGGAATTAAAATAAAAGCACCGCAGCTCATTAAAATTGTTAAAATGTGGTGAAAATTTGTGTATGTGTAATTGTGTTGTGTGTATTAAAAATTTAAAATAAAAATTTTTTTTTTCGCAATTTTTATTTATTGTATCTTCAATATAATTGAACTATCAATAATTACTCATATCTTAAGTCTAAAAATATACTTGTTAAGTCCAACCAATGCTGGACAAAAAAATGTATGTTTCACGGTTACTATAATTTGTGGGTTATCCCTCTGATGTACGGATGAGAGAAGCAGTGTCCCTCCTTCTTAGTCGAATGTAACCAGGTTCAGTTAGTATGTTACGGGCCAGTGGATTCGGATGAGTTTCAAGCTTCTTTAAATACCTTATGGCAAGTTTCGCTATTTCTGCTTTAACTGATGGCACGTTTAGATCTTTATGGATGTTCGAATTTTTTATATACCAGGGATCAGATGTAATAATACGTAGAATCTTATTTTGGCGCCTTTGAATTTTTTCTACGTTGGTAGCTGAGGCAGTGCCCCATAATTGAATGCCATAACACCATATTGGTTTTAGAATTGACTTGTATAATAAAAGTTAGCAGTCTAAAGCAAGAGTAGAATTTCTGCCAATTAGCCAGTTTAGTTGGACTGCTTTCAACTTCATTTGTGTTAACTTTGTTTCTATGTGCCGTTTCCATGTAAGGCGCCGGTCAAGATGTATGCCGAGATATTTGACATCTGAAAGCTGAGGTATCGTTTGGTTATTTATCCAAATAGGGGTGCAAGATTTTCTGCGCAGTGTGAAAGTTATGTGAGTACATTTTTGTTCATTCACTTTTATTCTCCATTTCTTCAACCATTTTTCTAAATTGGATATGTGGTCTTGTAAATATCGTGATGCTACTTCGGGTCTTTCGTGAATGCTCAAAAAAGCTGTGTCGTCAGCAAATGTCGATGTGTGAACTCGGTTACTAGTTGGCATGTCTGAAGTATACAATAAGTATAAAAAGGGCCCCAATATACTACCTTGGGGAACTCCGGCTTCGATTGGCTGGGGTGAGCTCAAAAAATCTCCTTCTTTCACAATAAATTTTCGTTCGGTTAAATAACTATCTAGCAGCTTATATAGGTTTACGGGCAAATTCAGTTTTAGCTTATATATTAGGCCTTCATGCCATACCTTATCGAATGCTTGAGAAACGTCGATAAAAAGTGCAGAGCAATATTTTCTCTCTTCAAATGTCTTCTTAACAACATTGACTAACCTGTGAGTTTGTTCGATCGTACTATGTTTTTTCCTGAAGCCGAATTGATGGTTTGGAATACATCCTTTGTCGCTTAGAATAGGGTTAAGCTTAGTTATTAACATCCTCTCAAACAGCTTTGACATATTTGACAAAAGGCTTATAGGTCTGTATGATTCAATTTTTGTGTGGTCTTTTCCTGGTTTAGGAATCATGGTAACCAAGGGCACCTTCCAATGTGTGGGAAAGTACTCAAAACGTAAAATGGCATTAAAAATAAAAAGAACGATTCTGCGAGCTACACGGGGCACCTCAATTAACATCTTGTTACTGGTTTTATCAACGCCAGGGGCTTTTTTGGTGTTTCAATCCGTTATTGCCTTTTCAATATTACCAAATTCATATCTTATCGGTATTGCAGCACTAGCCTCGATATTTGGCAACTCAACTATATCAGTCGATATATTCGGGGTAAAAACCCTTTTCAAATGTCCAACAAATAAATTGCCCTTTTCGGAATCACTCCTTGCCCAGCCTCCAGATGTAGTTCGCAGGGGAGGCTTACGCAAGACTGGCCTTTTAAGAGTTCTACAAGCACGCCATAATGAATAATTTGATTGAGGAGTTGCGTCTAGGTCTCCCAAATAGTTTTTCAGGGATGCTACTCTTCGAGATTCCAGCATGTCTCTTAGCCGGTTCGTGCATTCTTTAAGTCTGCTTTTGAGTTGAGAAGATCTCTGTGATTGCCATTCTCTACGAATTTTTCTTTGTTCAGCCAAGAGTCGTTCGATATCTGCAGAATAAATTTTATTGTATCTAGCTAATTGTCGGGTTATTGTTGAATGTTGGGCAGCTGATTTGAGGTTTTGGTCAAAATCAATAAGACTCCGCTCTACGTCTTCAGGTGTTCTTAGCGGGATGTTTTCCGAACAATGAGTACTAAGATACTTTCTATATTTCAACCAATTAATGCTTGTGGTAGTCATTGGTTATATGATGTTTTGTTTGTCCCATATATAGACGACAGTGGGTGAATGATCTGAGGATAATTCAAGTGACGCTTCAGCTTTAATGGTTTCTCTTGGAATACCCTTAATCACGCCAAAATCAATAACATCCGGTATTTTTTGTCGATCAGTAGGCCAATACGTGGGTTGTCCACTCGATATCACATTCAGACGCATTTTTGCAATTGTGTCAAACAAAACACGACCTTTTGGAGTTATTAGGCGTGATCCCCAAAACGTATGTTTAGCGTTGTAGTCGCCTGATGCTATGAAACAGGGACCTAGTGATTTGAAGAAATCGCTGTATTGACTCTCTGATATTTGAAACCTAGGAGGTGAATAAATCGAAGAAATAACTAAGTTTTGATGAAATTCTTCAATACAGATGTTTGTTGCTTGTAGGTAATCTTCACAAAAATCACACTGTAAATAATGTTTGATTCGAGCCTTTATTAGTATTGCTGAACCACCACATGCTCTGCCACGGGGGTCTTTGGTGTCTTATAAGATATAGCCATTTATTTTAAAAAAGCTATTTGTTGTTAAGTGAGTCTCTGAAACCAGCATGACATCAATTTGTTCCTTCTTAAGGAAGTACTCGAGTTCATTTTTGTGTTGGCGCAAGCCGTTTGCGTTCCAGAAACATATTTTTAAACAGTTCATGGTTTGTTAAGTAACGCCTGCAACATAGTAGATTGCATGCGTACCATTTCTTGCATCATGCTGCTCATAGAGCTCATAAAACTGTTTATCGAATGCACTAATGTCTCGATGATTGCTTCGAGACAATTAAAATTACCAGATGGTGTTTGTTCTTTAGGATGCGATTGCAAATTCGGAGTAGAATTAGTTGTCGGTGTCGCTTTATGTACTGAAGTATGATTGGTTTTTACCATATCAGCGTATGAAACATTTTGTGTTGTTGGTTGGGCTAACTGAGGATAATGAGCATTTGCTCGATATTGTTGGTGCTTAGCAGGAGTATTTAGTTTTTGAGTGGTTTTCCTTACCATGGAAAAAACTGGACAGCCTCTGTAGTTAGCAGTGTGGTTTCCACCGCAATTGCTGCATTTTTTAACTTTGGAGTCATCCCTTGCTTTGTCGCATTGGGCGGAACAATGTTGCTCGCCACATACAACGCAAACCGGAGGCAACTTACAGTAAGCCCTAGTATGACCATATTCTTGACAATTTAGACACTGGACAGGTCCTGGACGCTTATGCGGCTCCTCTACAGTTATTTTACGGTGTAACAGGTATTTCAGATTGTAAATGGGGTGAATTTCGTTCTTCTTCAATCTGATATCTCCAGGTTCCAGTTCAACGCGAAATAGTGGTTGGGGGACACGTTCCCGATTACGGAGATTATCTACACTTTTTATTTTAAAACCCGCTTTTTGGAGTCCGGCTCTTATTTCAGCTGGATCAACGTATGAATCTACACCTTTAATGACTAGCTGTAGACCTTTGCTACTCTTCAGCTGATAGGTATAAAAGTTCTTTTTGCAGTTTTCAAACTCGCTTACTGCTTTACGATAACTACTTTCATCAATAAATTGTATTTTTGTCTCATCAATGTTACCGCGCTTAATCGGAATTACATAAAATGAGTTCTCGCCAATAATTGTTATTAAATTTTTTATTAAATCGTTCGAATTTTTCTCCCTTAAATAAACTGGAGGTGGTTTGAACGACTTAATTGCCGTTTTATGTACACTCGTTTCACTATCTAAAATAGCAAAACGATTATGGGAATTTATTCCGTTAGAGTCCTTGTCTTTTTGTACTTTAGCCATTGGTTCAATCTGCGAATATTTAGGGCTTCGACCTCTTTTCAATACAGTTATGTATCTGTCCATTCCCACTTGCGTCTTGGGTTTTTCTACACTATCCATATTATCTTTGGCAACACTGTGTTCAGAAGGCGATTTGTTTGTATTTATTTTATTGTCATCGCTTAGTAAAAGTGAAGAACAAGATTGGGCACGTATAACTGGCGTAGCATTAATACACAAATTATTTTCAGTTTTTTTTTTTTTATTTAATTCAACATTGTCAACATTTTTGTTGCTTAAATTAAACAGGCTCATTAGCCTTTATTGTTTTTATTTTAAAAGTAGCAATTCAATATGCCTTGTACAAAATAAAAAAAAAGGGGAAAAAAAGAAAAAAAAAATATTTTACAAACAACTATGTTGTTGTATTACAACAGGTTTGTTTTTTGTTTTAAATTGTTCACACAATGTATGTTTTGTTTTTTGTTAATGCGAGCTTAAAAAAATCGCGTCCGCACTTATCAACGCCAAAGACAGAACTGAAAAAAAATCAATATACATTCATATGTAATGCCCTTTTTAAATAAAATTTTTTTTTTTGTTTCAATTTTGTTTTTCTTTTCAATATTGTTTCTAAATAACCAAATTTTGACAAAACCTGCCTCCAAAAAACGTAAACAAACAAAATTCAGCTGGGCTATCAACACCACCTGATATAAATTTGCCTTGTCTAAATTCTTAATTATTGTTTGATGTTTATCTTCTGGTATACTTTTCAAAAGGAGATGGCTTCAAAAATAATTGTCAAAATCGATCGAAATTCATCACACTTCGAAAACGATCGTTTTTCATCACATACCTGAATAACTTATTTATATTAGTAACAATAAATTTTATTTCAAATAATAACAATTTATTTATTTAAACCAAAAATATTTTATGGCTAACAAGAAGGTTTCTTACTCGTATCTTCCTATGCAAGATTAGCAAAACAGAAAAAAGGTCAAATGGCACAAAACGCACAACGTTTTTTCTACAGTCTAGAAGCAGAAATCTCAAATTTTTTTACTGATACATACAATTTTTAGGATCACGATTGTCCTCACGATCCTAACACTTTTTTAATTTCGAACGAAATTTTTTATCATAAAAACTTAAAAAAAAAAAATTCTAAAAATTAATATAAGTTGCTGTCAATATAGCCTTTCACAGTAAAAAAAAATCAAATCAAAATCTTAATTTGTTTTAGCCATAAAATTATGATGCAAACCTCTCAAAATTGTTAAAAGGCAATAAAAACGAATGCAATTTACTCAACTTTGCTAATTTTAACAGTCTCCTAAAACGTCAAATCATAAGCCTTGAAAATTCTCTGTACGATATAGAATTTTGTTTTCTGTCCTGCTGCGTACTTAAATTGGTTACATCTCCTAATTTTAATGGTCTAATGTCCGGCTAGATTGGCAAAATACCACTCTGTGCGTCGTCAGGGTTCTGACAATATTTTGTTCGATTTTGCTTTGAAAGTAACCCAAAACGAGACTTTACCACTCTTACTTTTTGAGTTCCATTTGGATTAATATCTGCACCAGCAATAACATTTTCCAAAAATATTCCAGTCCTGTTACAGTTTTATTATATTTATAGATTTAACCCACCAAACATTTGTCATCCAATTATTTATCATATTAATCAATATTGTAATAAAAGTTAAAAATAAATATTCTATTCCTTTTAGAATCAGGAAATATTAAGGTAAACAAATTTACTAAATCTAAAAGGTCAGGAGGCGGTGGTAGTCGTGGCGGTAGTTCGACCGGTGGCGGTGGTACAGATAACAAAATATCTAAAGGAAAAGAAGCAGCAAAATCAAGAAAAGGTAATTTTAAATAAATACATTTAAAATAATGCAGGCTGGTACAAAATAAATTAAAAGATCGACAAAGTTTTCGGTTCTCGACACTTTTCCACACTTTTGTAATATATTAAGGACAAATTTTGTGTTTTCTCTTTAATCTATTACAAAAGTCTCGAATTCGAGTACGACTTCGAGAAACGTAATAAGTTTGATTAACTTTTGAGGTTCCTGACTTTTTTACTTTAACTCTCTTCTTGGATTTTTACGCTATTTAAATAATGATATTAGACATACGAGTATACGTACATATCGCTGTAAGCTTATAGCTTACAGCTAGCTGAGCACCCCACTAGCTTTTATGTATCCCTATGCAGTATTCTTTGTTTCCTAAGACTAGGATTTACTATCCTACACAATCGAATGATAAGTATGCTATATTCGGCCGTGCCGAATCTTCTATACTCTTCACCACGGCGATTTTATTGGTACCGTGAAATAACTCCCAAATGAAATAACTCCCAATGCAATAACTCCCAATGAAATAAGTCCCAACGAAAATGAAATAACTTCCAAATTAAAAAAAACGAAATAACTCCCAACGCCAAAATGAAATATGATCCAAAAACTTAACCTTTAATTCAAAACAATTATATTTAAAAAAAAAAATGAAATAACTCCCAAGTCCCAACAAAAATGAAATAACTCCCAATACAATTATATTTGCACCCGGCACTGTTTAATCATACCATATATCATAAATATATGACCAAAGGCCAGCTATACAGACAATATTTTGTTAGCGAATCCGCTGTTGGTATAACCAACACCGGCTTCGCTTACTAAAGGTTTCCTGCATAGCCGGCCTTCAGCCGGGCGCAAGGATTTTCTCCTCTGTGGTACAACCAACACCGGCTTCGCTTACTAAAGTTTTCTGCATAGCAGGCCTTCGGCCGGGCGCAAGGATTTTCTCCTCTGTGGTATAACCAACACCTGCTTCAATTACTAAAGTTTTCCTGCATAGCCGGCCTTCGGCCGGGCGCAAAGATTTTCTCCTCTGTGGTATAACCAACACCGGCTTCGCTTACTAAAGGTTTCCTGCATAGCCGGCCTTCAGCCGGGCGCAAGGATTTTCTCCTCTGTGGTACAACCAACACCGGCTTCGCTTACTAAAGTTTTCTGCATAGCAGGCCTTCGGCCGGGCGCAAGGATTTTCTCCTCTGTGGTATAACCAACACCTGCTTCAATTACTAAAGTTTTCCTGCATAGCCGGCCTTCGGCCGGGCGCAAAGATTTTCTCCTCTGTGGTACAACCAACACCGGCTTCGCTTACTAAAGTTTTCTGCATAGCAGGCCTTCGGCCGGGCGCAAGGATTTTCTCCTCTGTGGTATAACCAACACCTGCTTCAATTACTAAAGTTTTCCTGCATAGCCGGCCTTCGGCCGGGCGCAAAGATTTTCTCCTCTGTGGTATAACCAACACCGGCTTCGCTTACTAAAGGTTTCCTGCATAGCCGGCCTTCAACCGGGCGCAAGGATTTTCTCCTCTGTGGTATAACCAACAACGGCTTCGCTTACTAAAGTTTTCCTGCAAAGCCGGCCATCGGCAGGGCGCAAGAATTTTCTCCTCTGTGGTACAACCAACACCGGCTTCGCTTACTAAAGGTTTCCTGCATAGCCGGCCTTCAGCCGGGCGCAAGGATTTTCTCCTCTGTGGTATAACCAACACCGGCTTCGCTTACTAAAGTTTTCCTACATAGCCGGCCTTCAGCCGGGCGCAAGGATTTTCTCCTCTGTGGTACAACCAACACCGGCTTCGCTTACTAAAGTTTTCTGCATAGCCGGCCTTTGGCCGGTCGCAAGGATTTTCCCCTCTATGGTATAACCAACACCGGCTTCGCTTACTAAAGTTTTTCTGCATAGCAGGCTTCGGCCAGGCGCAAGGATTTTCTTCTCTATGGTATAACAAACTCCCAATCAAAATAAATGAAATATCTCTCAACAGAATTAAGTTAGGAGTTATTTCATTTGGGAGCTATTTCATTGCGAAATAATTCCCAATGAAAAATTATGAAATAACCTCCTAAAAATTTGTATGGGATTTTTGAATTTTTTGTTGAGAGTTATTTCATTTTTTTTTTTTTTTTGGATTTATTTCATTTGGGAGATATTTCACGGTACCGATTTTATTTATACAGAATGTACAGCATTATCCATATTGTTGACTCTTTTCATTAATTAAAATAAGCCGTATGAGGAAAAACTCAGTATTCTTGCTTTAAAGAAATAGAAGACAGCGGCTATGCAGCTAAATGAAAAAAAATTCCGTTGGCTACAATTGCCGCCGTGTAGTCAGCTACTTAATGATAATAATATTTTCCTTCAAACTTTTTGTAATTTGCAATTTTGTGACATTTTCTTTGGTTGAAAAAAATAAAATTGTCGCATACAAAAATAGAAATAAGCCTAAGTTGTTTACAGCCACAACGGTGGTCGTGTAGCCATGTAGCTTTGCGGCCTTTAAAATAATCGTTGCCTATAAACGTCAATGGCTATGTCTATGTGTTTAATGCCTCTAGGTTTAAAAACAGAGATCTTATCTATTTAAGAATTAAACGCATTTAAAAAATACATATGTTACTCTATATACTCGGACATTTACATATACATGCCACTATTATTGTGGAGTTTGTACAGGTCATACCGTTTGACATATCAAAATGAAATTTAGTATGTGCCTTTGATATGAGGAGGTAGAAGGGGGCAAAGGGTAGTTTCCTTACCTCCAAATTTTGTGAACGCTCTACAGGTCATACCGTATGACATATGTACTTCTACGAAATTTAGTATGTGCCTTTGGTTTATAGAGATAAAGAGCTGTATACATTTTGAGCATAATCGGGAAGGGGCAAGGGGTAGTTTACAAATTTTATCAACGCTCTACAGGTTATACCGTATGACATATCAAAATGAAATTTAGTATGTGCCTTTGGTTTATGAAGATGAAGAGCTGTATAAATTTTGGCCATAATCGGGAAGGGGCAAGGGGTAATTTACCTAACACCCCAAACCGAAAATAATTATTTTTTGATTAGAATATACTATGAACTTTTATTCTTTATGTAATATATCCATAAAAATATCTGTTTCCATTTGGTATGATAAAGTTGAGTGTAGGCCACTCCAGTTTTATTTATTAATATTTCGAAAATTGTTTGTAAAAATATTTTTTGAAAATTTTTTGGAAAATTTTTTGAATAATTTTATTCGAAAATTTTTTAGAAAACTTTTTAAAATTTTTTTTTTAAAGATTTTCTGTAAAAATATATTTTTTAAAATATTTTGTAAATTTAAAAAAAAATTTAATTTTTTTAATTTTATTGAAAATTGTTTTTTTTTTTTAATTTTGGACCCTCCTGTAATCTATTTTGAGTTACAATGGTAAGACTAAAGCAAACTTCTCTTGGTTTCCAGTGAGCACCCTGTAGGTCTATTGGCTACCTCTATATGTATTGCTTTCTATTAAGTTCTTTAATACAAATCAAAGCAGAATATCCTTACCAATCTAAAAATACAAAACACAAAATCGGCCCTCAAAGGGGGTTATTGATCCCCCGAGATCTATATGCACTCCTTGCGATCTACCTGTCGCGGTCTCATTCGAAGGTCGTTTAAGCTTTTTGTAGAGTATTTTTAAAAGCCACGGAAATAGTGTCTAACCATGTGACTAGGTTCGTAGAGGTGACTATTTATGTATGTCGACAGTCATGAATAGTGATAGGCAAATATAAAAGGACTCTTACTGCAATGTTAGACAAATATAATTTAAGGTTATGCTGGGTCATAGCAGCATCGTGGTAAATGAGGTCAGTAATGAAATGACGAGGTTGGGTTATGTAATAATCTTTGAGATAAGGGGGAGAGAACGTTGTAACAACCGACCAGTCATTACTACAGAGAACACAAAAGATTACGCAATTTTTATCATTTGGTTTAATCACTGTCAGTCTTGTTTACAAATCCTTTGACTTTCCTTAAGCGTTAGAATCATTTAGGTAAAATTCGAATGTTTCAACATATTTCATATAGGTACATAGATAAGTATTTTATTATTTTTCTTGAAGAAGCTTTAAGAATTTTCTTACAAAGTGAAGTAACAACCAAGAAAATATTTTTTTTTTTCTTGCAGGTCTCACGTCGACATTCTGGAGAACCTTTTCAATAACCGTAATGCCGTTTTTAATCGGATTAACTATTTACGTACTGGGAAATGTAGGGGCTATAGAAATGTTTAAACGTTTGCATAACGCAAGTTCCACGGAAGAACCATTATCAAGGAAAATTATGCCAACTTATTTTGGATACAGTTCAAACAGTCAAGAATTAAAATTAAATGAATCTGAGTCAGAATCAGAAAGAGATAAGGATGACGATGAGGAAGACGATGACGATCAAACATAAAATAAAACTGATTGTTACCACATAGCAGTTTCCAACTACCCACATTTGTTGAGGTTAGAACCAATGTTTTTATTATTTTTTAGCTAGATGGCATAATATCCCAGCAAAAAACAATAATGAATGTGTTCAAAAGGAAATGGCGACTTCATAATTTCCTTGGCATTTATTTGCTTGAATGCATTTTTAATGTCATCCCCAATTTTTCTAGTAAATCACATGTACATACATATTTTATAATTTCTAATTTACATATAAAGCCCAGTACGCAGCTCTACGGAATTTCAGGTTTGATTTATTTGCCTTTTTTTCTACAAAACTAAAATTCATCATGTGATCGTTTGTAGAAATAAAAATCATGTAGTGGTGTTTTTAATATTTTATTGTATGTATGTTGTACACAATATTATTATATCAACACAGAAACGAAATAAATAATATTTTGAAAGTGTAAAAAACATGAAGGCCCATTATTACAACTTGCCTTTAGCTAAAGTTAGGATTTTGTTGGAGCGAGAAGTAGTTTTTCGCTATAATAATGAGGACAATGCTTATTGCTTTAACTTGTCCTTATAGTACGTGATAGTAGCTGCGTACTGCCAAACGGAAAGTCGCTTGAATATTTTCAAACATGAAATTAAGGCTGTTTTTTACTCATGAAATCCTTTTATGAAATTTCTTCAATTCTCTTTTGAACTTTCTTGTTTTTCCTTGCCTCTCTACACCTCTTGCCATCACAAAACCGGTTTCATGCAACTGATTTCATGAAAAATGTCATCGTGTAATTTAGCTATTAGACCGAATTTCTAGGATGCCATTTTTTCATGCCATTTTTTTCATGTCTCTTTTAAAGTTGCAGCGAATTTCATGGCACATTTTTACGATGAATTTTTTCATGCGATCGGCTTGAATTTGTTTTTGACATTTTCTTTTGATTTCATATTCGTAATTTTTATTGTTTATGCGTTATTTGAAAAAAATATATGCACTCGTACTGAAATACAAAATAAATAAAAATGAAACAAGCAAATAACGAAATTTTACAAGAATTTATTAAAATCATACCGAAATGTATACATAATTAAACTAAACAATTTCATTTGTTGAAATCAACTCTGAACGAACGAAAATTGCACAAAGCAAGTGTCAAAAAATCCCCTCAAAATTCAAGCCATGCCATTTTGTTTACCCCGCTTGTTTCTCTACACCTCTTGCCAATAAACTAAAATTGCATGCAACCAGTTTCATGAAAAATGTCATGGTGTAAGTTGGCTCTTAGAAACAAAAATGCACGAAAAACCCAACTTTTTATGCCAAAACATTATATCAAGTGTTTTGTAAGCATTTGTATATAGTAAAACTTAAAATCTCAAATATTTCGAATGTACTCGCATTGCCCATCATATTTCAGTTTAATTTATTAATCTTTTAAGATAAATCTAATAAATAACAGTTTTTGTGCAATTTTTTGAGCATAAAAACATATATTTTTTTTTTCTAATTTACTTTGAAACTGCTGATTGTTTTCAATTTACACAATCAACCACGGTTGCCAGATTTTTTTTCTCTTCCCTAAAAGCAAATAAAAACCCCCTAAAATCAAGCTCTTTTTAAAAAAATAACTTTTCTTGATTACATAAATAAATTTTTTTCTCTAATTTTCAAAAAATAAAATCAAAATTAATTAAATAAAATAAAAAATCACCTAAATTAATCCCAATTTTAACAAAAATTCCCCAAAACAAAAATTTCAGGTGTTTAAATTTTCATTATATTAAAGTATGTATTATAAATATACATATGTATATATATATATATACAGTGGTAAAAAGAAGGAGTATGAGGACCTTCTAGAAGGCCTCTTTACTCCTTCTTTTGGAGGCACAGGGCCTTCTGTTTTTTTTCTAATTTTAATCACTTATAATTTATTTTTATTTGAAGTATTAAAATTTTTAAGGATTTGAACCGCCAACCTCCAGGCTGATAGACTTTTGCTCTGCCAATCAGTCTATGGAAGCATCTTAATTTCAAGCAGCAATGATGTAGATAAAGGCATTCAAGGAACTTTTGTGTTTTATAAATAAGAAATCTAAAATTAGAAAATGATGTATTTGTCATACAAAATGAGTACACATTCCTACTTCCCTACTAGAAGAAGCGAAGTAGGTATGTGTACTGGATCTTTTAGAAGAAAGAGCCAAGGCTTTCCTTGGAAGGCACACAAACATGTGGAGCGTATCCGAAAGAAGGTCTAAGCATGCCTTATAGAAGGCCTGAAGTGAGAAGGCTTCTTTAATTTGATCACTGTGTTTCTTGTGTTGTTGTAAGAGTATTCTTAAAATTAGAGTTCGTTACTTATTTACAAATTTTGTTGTTTTTCATGACATACACTCACGCGTAAGAAAAAATATAGCTTTCTAAAGGCGCCCATACACGTCGTTCTTTTTATCAGTTTTACCCGTACGGTTAAAACTGTACGGGCAAACACGAACAGTGACCATATCCACACACTACACTTGCTTTACTTCAGTTCAAGACGTATTTATTTTACTTGGTGGCATCATGACGGCAACAATAACAACAGAGGTGCAACTCAAATGGTAAACTATTTTAATTTGTTTCCATAAATAAAACAAAAAATACAAATTTGACAGTAAAACGTTCAAAAATCGTCCTTTTTAACTGCATAAACACACACACGAGCAGTTTTGAACGAAAACGTTTCAAAACCAACGATTAAAATCAAGAAGCAACAGATATTTTTTATACCAGCAAGAAGGACGGTTTTTGGCCACAAACCGACAGTTTTAACCGTACGGGTAAAACTGATAAAAAAGAACGAGGTGTATGGGCGCCTTAATACGTTGTTTAAATAGTTTAGAAGAACCTATCAGAAAGCCGATTGTTACATATTTTTAATTTATTGTTTGCAAAAAATAGGTAAAGACCAATTAAGCATCCGGCAAAACATAAAAAATCTCCCAAAAAACACCCTAAATATTTTTTAACCCCCAATTTTTTCCCCTAACAAATGTTAACCCCCCAAATTCTCCCATAATCTGGCAACCGTGCAATCAACCCGAAGAAAAAAGTTTGGGCTGTTTCGTGCATGAAGAAGAGTAATTTCTCTCAAAATTACTCTCTTTTACCCAATCTTGCAGTACGGGAACAGTTTTCGGTATAATTGAGATCACGCAGTATCCCAATGTTGAGTACGGCATCACAAATAATTTTTTATATGGAGTTTGGCACCAGCAAAGGAAGCGAAAAATGCCTGAATGCGCCAAAACATGCTATTTAAACAACAAAATTTACCGCCCTTTTTAGGCTAAAATACACAAAAATTCAATAATTTTGGAATTTTTAAATTAAAAATTTAGACGATTTTTTTAACTCAGAAAAGATATAACCTTAAAATGTTGTCATAATATTTTTAAGAAAAGATATAACCTTAAAATGTTGCCATAATATTTTTAAGTTTTGCTCGCTGACTAAGAAAGATTCAAAAAAAATTTGCTGAAATTTGTACTCAATATTTTGAAAAAACTGGATTAGGGTGTCGAAAAATCAAAAATTTTAATTTTAAATTGCTTATAACTCGTTTATTTTAAAACATTTTTTATTCCAGGAAAAAAACGACATGACAAAACACTAGTAAATTCATGAGTTTTATTGATCTTGCACTGGTTCAGTTTAGGTGAAAAAAAACACGATTTTAACATTCGCCTGTCATTGGAAGTCATGGGTTCACATTTAAATAAACCGACTGTCATTTAAATGAGTGCTTAGGACTAAAGGCCCAACTATAATATGCATAAGCTGGCTTAAGCTAATGTCAAAAAATGAACGAAAAGTCTGTCAAATGCTTAAGCAACTTATTGAAGACTTTTAGGTGGTTACAATGTACTTACATGAATCTAAAAATTATTATGACACAGTTGCACATTTGTTTTATTCGTACTTTTGAAAAATAATAATTTTTTTCTGAATAAATATAATTTCTTAACAAAAAGGTGTTAAATAAACATATTTTATATACCTAATGCCATTCATATACAAATTAATAATTATTTTTAATAGTTTTAAGAAAATTTCGAAAGAAACATTTAAAATTTTTTGTTGTTTTGGTAATTTTGGCCAAAAGTACTAAAAAATACAGCGGTGTGCATCACTCAACCCATAAACAATAAAATGCTCTTTCTTTTTAATTACAATTATTATAAAATGCCTCCCTTTTTTCTTATAGAAACTTCTTTTTTAAACATTTTATATTAAATTTAGATATAAATTGTTCACTTTCGTCCTCCATTTCAATTTTTATGAATGTACATTCATATGTAAAGCACAAACAGCTGTTTCCGTACGGAATGTGCGATCGGTTTCGGACTTTGCTTAAGCAAATGACATTCGACGAAACTCAACGAAAAGTATTGTTAAGTACATTATAGTTTGCCACATATGATTTACATGTAATTGTACAGTTGCTTAAGTTGGCTTAAGCTAGCTTATGCATATTATAGTTGGGCCTTAACGAAATTTCAATAATTCGCGGAGTCGTTATTAAAATGAGAGTCTACCACCAATGAAAATTAAGAATCTCTTTCACAGTTGTCATCAATGCCATTGGTTTTTGCATGTCTTCTTATAAACGAATTAAAACAAAAGAAAATAACAATTAAAAACAAAGAAAAAAAAACATTTTTAATTGCTTAATTTTTTTTTTTTTTTTTTTAAACAAGTCAAATAATTATTATAATTATATAAATCACTTTTACTACTTCATAAAGCAAGAGTTTATAAAAAATTATAACCTTTGAAATAAAACTATCACCTGATATTGAATAAAATATAATTATAACAGTAGATCTCTCCTCGCCATTTTCATCAGGAACATCAACCGTTCAATTAAGAAAAAATGACTTGTCTAGGAAAAGAAAAAAAAATCCTCAACATCTCCAAAAACGAGGAAGTGGTTTGTGATCACCATACGAGCTTTTGGCTGCGGTTTCGGTTACTTCGCGAGTGATGGGGCCAATTACCCACTTAAGAGCCTGCCGACCTTTCCTCGCATTCATACTTACAGTGGAAGTAGCAGTTGCACATTCACAGATGCCTCTTGCTTCAACAGTGTTTTTGAGGGTCAACTTTCGCTGCAAAACATGTTTAATCGATCCCAATTAGTCTATGACGCCGTTTTGGTTCACACCATTTTGATTTCATTAAGCGTGTTTATAAGCCACATTTCGTTCGACCACATTGGTGCGAATGATCGAGGTGATTAGGATATTTACGCCATGCCGCCTTTATCACAGTTTCGCATGTATATTTACACACTTACTCTGGCTTCCAGATTTTTATTCAGTTTTTATTAAGAGTAATAAATGTATTACTCCGTTAAAATCACTTTTTCGTTGGACATACATATTAGAGTTGTACCGGTCATGTACGACCTAGTTCAATTGAACGATTGCCGTAACTGAACGATTCTGACTCGGTCAGTGTTTTCTTTTTAACCGACTTCAAAAAACCTCCTTCATCTATTCGTCTGAATGTTGCTTTTTTTATGTATGTAACCGCAGAACTCAGCCATTTCTGAACCGATTTTAAAGTTTTTTGCTTTATTTGAAAGGTTATGCTTCAAGGTTGGTCCCATTTTAAAAACAGTTCATTATATTAAAAATTAAAGGGTGTCCTCATACAACATACATGTTTTTTACGTGTATTAAGAACCGTAAAGGGCAGCAAATTAAAATTTTAAAAAATTGCGTGCCGCTATAGCTCCCAACAGCAGAAATTAATAAAAAAATAAATTTAAAGGGTGTCCCCATAGGTGACATAATATGACCTATTTGGGTCTATCTTTTGAACCGTTATAGACTAAACCTTGAAAATTTGACAGAATGTCGACTACTATGACCGTTGTAATAAAATGTATAAATACTCAAAATTTTAAATTAAAGGGTGCTCCAATAGTTCATTTAATTTGATATATATGGCCATACTTTTGAATAGTTGTACACAGACCGCTGAAATTTACAAAGAACCTTTAGTGCTAAGTCAGCTATAACAAAAAGTATAAAATTTTGAATTTGGAACTTAAAGGGTGTCCCAATAGTTAATGTAATTCTATGTATGTGGCCAAACTTTTGAACTGTTAGAGACAGACAGCTGAAATTTACAAGGAACCTGTATTGCAAAGTCAACTATAGCAAGTATACAATTTGAGGTTAGAAATTAAAGGGTGTCCCCATAAATTACGTAATTTGATCTATATGACCCTATCTTTAGAACCGTTAAACACAAACACTTGAAAATTAGGCAGAATGTCCACTACTTTCTCTGGTATGATAACAAATATAAATATTTGGAATTATAATGTAAAGGGTGTCCCAATAGTTCATGTAATTTGATATATATGGTTAAACTTTTTAACCGTTATAGACAGATAGTTGAAATTTACAAAGAATCTTTGTGACCAAGTCCTCTATAACAACAGGTCTTTAATTTAACATTGTAAATTAAAGGGTGTCCGAATAGGTGATGTTATTTGATCTGTGTGCCCCTATCTTTGAAACCGTTATAGACTGAGGCTTGAATGGTGTCCCCATACAAGACGGATGCTAGTGAAAATAACTTAACTTTTAAACAGTAATAGGGAGAGGCTTGACATTCAATAGTCTTTATTTTTTCCCTCTAATTTTGGCGCATCTTTTATTTGGTTTAAATCTAATTCTTACAGATTACTTCTTACATTTTTAGTTTAGAATTAGTGCCCTTCTATCTGTTTTAAAGTCGGTTTTTTTTTGCAAGAATTATTATCGTTCATCGTTCGTTGCGTTTTTTTGTTTTGTTCAGGTACTTGACATTTTGATCTATAAAAGTAAATGTAGCTAACTGGTAAATCTTAAAAAGCAAATTAACTCAATTTTAATTTTGTAAATTAAAATAATAAAGGAGAAATTATTGTTTGATATTTAATGCAATAATCCTTAACCTTTTATGTATTAATATTGAATTTTTTTAAGTACTATAATAATTCCACAATATACATACACATATACATTGTTTATTAAAAGTATTCAGAACAATTCGTATACCCTACGTAAAATAAAAAGACCTATTTTTAGCTAAAATTAAGAAACCTGATGTAACGTCGGATGTAAATAAATAATAAGTTAAATATTATTTATGTATGCACTTACTTCTTGTAAACTTACTTCTTGTAAACTGATGTCTTTGATAAGAATTACGTTGAGTTGCTCTTTAAAATAAAGAAAAATGAACGTAACGAACGACCTAGTTCATTAAATCCCGCTGTACGATCTGAACGATTCAGCGATATGAACTATTATGCACAACTCTAATAGATATGTACATATGTTCATCAGAAATGAAACAGCCTTCTGTTGAACTTTAAAGGAGAAGCCGAGAACTTTCTAGTTTAAATCAGTTTATTGGAATAAACATTTTTGAAAATAAAAATGAAGTTGTAGAAAATTAGTAATATATAAGTAAATATAGAGTTTCATAACAGGGTGTTTACAATAATACAATTTATAATATTTACAGTTATCTACACAAGAAAATTATACAAGTTAATAAATGTAAAGTGAATGTAATTACTCCAACATTCTGAATGTCCAGCAAGATCCATTTATATGGCAAACGGGAGAAAACAATTGATTTAAAAATAATTTGATAACATTTTTCGTAAAATTATGTTTTAAATAATTATTTTTATTGAACAAATTGTGTCATTTAACCCTTTTATATGTATATATTTACACATGATTAATTAGTAAAATTGAATGCATTTTTCATTTCTCGAAAACTTATCATTTTATTCGAGTTAGGGATGACATTAAAAATGCATTCCAGCAAGTGGCAAGTGGATGGTACCCACCGTCAAAACTTAAGATCAGATTCTCCTCTGCTAGGCTCATGTGAAATTTTGAATCAATCGGCTTAGCCTTTTACAAATGGCTGAGTTATTTCCAAAATATTTTTGTTCTGCCCCATAGTGCAGTGTAGATCCCTTAAAATTTCCCCAACAACTAAAAACAGTTTTTATGTGGAATTAGGCTTTTTCAGGATCTTTGCTCTTTTCCCAAGCTTAATACCTGTGGTGAATGGGAAAACTAAAAATAATAACAAAAATATTTAAATTTTTTTTTCTGTGTATTTTTTTGAACTTCTGTCAATTGATTATAATTTTAATTTTGTTGAAATTTGTTGTATCAAGAATTTAATCTGATTTTTTTTATTTAGCAAAATTTTCCATCCGATGTTGAAATTAAAGTCTCTTTTGTCATCCACATTCCCAAGAATGCGCCTGAATTTGAATCAATTATATTCTAAAACTGCTGAAAAATTGGAACCTGTATTAAGTTTAGCAGATGCTTTGGGGACCAAAAAGGAAACCACTTCTACAACAGTTCCTAACCCAAGTATTGATTCTAATATTTTGTCTGTAGATAATTCGCAGCCGGCGCTTGCAAAAGCTGGAGACAAAGCAGGAAAAACAAGTAAAAGCGCTGCTAAAAGCAAAAAAGGTAAAAAATGTGGTCAAACAACTAAATCAAAGACACCTAAGAAACCCGGTCCTCCGGGAGGGAGTTCTTTTGTCGATGTATGTTTAATGTTTGATAAACCCAAACCAAATGCTAAAAAGTGGAGGTCTATTTCGTATGTCCTAGTTCCATTTGCTCTTGGATTGTCAGTATTTGTTCTAGCTACTAAAGAAGAAATGCCAGAACTCGATTACATACCCTATGACTTCATGTACAAGCGCATTAAACGCTTTGCATGGGGTGAAGGTCAAAAATCATTTTTTCATGGACCCCACAATTTTCTACCGCAAGAGGAAGAAGACCGTTTGGATCGTGAAGCAGAAGAGCTCCCAAAGGATCCAAAGGATCAAAAGAATCAAAAGGATCAAAAGAATCCAAAGGATCCAAAGAGCGGTGGCGCAGGTGCAGCTGGTCCAAGATATAAAAAACGAGTTGATGTGATGGAAGAGAAAAAAAAGAGAAGGGAACAACGTGCTGAAGAAGAATTAGAAAGGCGCAAAAAACGTCATGCGGAGGAAGCACCCAAAGAAGAAGCAGCACAATAAATCTGTAGAAAAATTCTAAAATTATCAGTAGAAAAAAATTCTTTGTTATAAAATAGATACAAATGTATATTTCAATAACAACTATACAACAATAAATACAAATGTTTACATTTTCAAACATCTGTCACAATATTACAATTCTCCTATGGCTTCTTTTTTTTAGCATTAATAGACGGATATTCAATACAGGTGAAAAATCACTTTTTTGTGTATTGGCCACTAGACGGTCTATATTTTTCTTTTTGATGCTTTAATGACTTCGGCTTCTGTTTGGTAATTTCGGTTCGGATTTAATAGACAACATCGGCGGAGTCGCAAGGCACTCGTGTCTGGTTGGCCATTCCTAAGAGCATCTACCTAAACGAATTGATTACTGGCAACAGAATCAAAATAATCTTCAGTTTTTTTTAATCACCAGAAAATTAACTAAAGATTTCAATGAACCTTGTATTTATTAAATCAAACCGTCATTATAAACACTCCTGCAGCCAATGCGACTATCAGTTCCACAAGTAAACACCTAAACACCAGTGGAAAAATACTTAGCAGTCATAAATTGTGTATTGGCTGTTAAAACAGTTTTGCGCGTTAAAGGTGTCTTTAGACTGCGTGTACATTCCCACTGTTTTCCTGTTTTTTGCTAGATTATACATATTAACACGATAACAATTTTTACATTTTATGAGAGGTACCAATCCCACTATTCTTATCTAGTCTTTATTTTGCTAGACAATGCACTATGAGGGTCACTTGTGGAAAGTTTCAAGACTCTACGTAGTGTAGTTCTTGTTTCTGTAACTATTGTAACTTCCTATAGCTAATCCAAAAGTTTTTTAAATAAAGTAATGAAACAGTTTGTCATTATCTCTAGCTCACTCTGTGTAAAACACTGTGACTAAAATAATTTCATGTTAAAAGCGGCGCCGTTGACGCCGCGGCGTCAACGCAATTGGCAATTGGAAAATCCAATTTTGACAGAGCATTAGATAGTGAAGTTGGGTGCAAACAAAATGTTATTTTTTTTATTTGAGTGGAGTCTTTTTAGCTTTTTTCTGCTTTATCTAGAGATTTTATCTCTATTTTGCACCTGAATTTATTAGATTTCACTGAACAAAAATATGTTAATAGCCCGTTCAGCCTGCCACGAAATTAAGTCACTTCGTGATTTCGGCCGAAATCAACTTGAAATTACGTAATTTCGCATACATTTTATCATTGCCCAAATTAACTCATTCTACTTAATTTCGTCGAAATTAACTTGAAATTACGAAAGACAACGCTGGTTTTGTAGAAAAAGCTAACTTTTTTGCAACCATGACCAGATTTACAACCTTGAAAGTCCGTTTTGTTTGAAAAAAATTTAAAAGCAAAATGAAATATTGGAAATATATACAGTTTGTAAAAAATATCTTTGCACAGAAAAAAAAACATGTAAAATTTATATTCATTCAAGAATTTCAACAAAAAACATTTACATACTGTTTTTTTTTTGCACACATCCCATTACGGTACCTGTTTGCGACTATTAGGTACCAATACTTTGCGAATCGACATACACATTACAACAACAACACCAAAAAAAGAAGTTTACTCAGTATTAAAACTGTAAAAAAAATCTTTGCATATTGAATGAAGACAATTAAAAAAAGAACAAAAATGCCGTTATTTTGCAAAAATTTTGTGAATTTGGGTTTTTTCATAAAAGAAATGGAATGTGAAAGGGGTAAACAAAGATTTAATAATAAAGTGATCGTTCTTAATGTAACAAGTGAGTGCATATTTGAATATAAAAAATGCCAGGAAAACGAGTTTCAAAAAATATTATACAATTGGTCCATTTCAATCGCTACAAAGTCAAATCTGCCAAGGAAATCGCCGATATGTTTTCCCTGAAAATCAGAACTGTATATAATATCATATCCCGTGCTGAAAAAGAAGGACGACTAGACTTAAAAGGATCCACAGGCAGGCCGAAAAAGGTGACGCAGCGAATTGAAAGAAAAATAATTAGAACTGTTTATGATAACCCCCAATCCAGCACGAGAAGTTTAGCTCTTCAAGTGGAAAAAGACTTTGGGCTACGTGTTTCCCATTCAACCATCAGAAATGTTCTTCAAAAGCACAAATACTCATCAAGAGTGGCGAGGAAAAAACCCCTGCTCTCCGCACAAAATATTGAAAAGAGATTAAGGTTTGCCACCGAACACGTTTCATTCTCTCCAGAGTACTGGGACGATGTTATTTTCTCCGATGAAACAAAAATTATGCTTTATTATCATGATGGACCGCAAAGAGTTTGGCGTAAGCCCCTAACAGCACTAGAAAATACAGTAAAGTTTGAAAAACTGTCCGTAATGGTATGGGGCTGTATATCCAGCAAAGGAGTTGGTGTAATCAGGATTTTAGATGAAATAATGACTAAAGAAGTATACCTTGATATTTTGAAAAATGAACTGACGGCCAGCGTTAAAAAATTTGGTTTTATAGACCCGGATAATCCGAATAAATTAAGATACAAATACTATCAAGACAATGATCCCAAGCATAAATCTTATTTATGTAGGTCCTGGTTACTATACAACTGTACCAAAGTTGTTGATACTCCTGCCCAAAGTCCGGATATAAACCCTATAGAAAATTTGTGGGTTCATCTAAAGAAAAAGGTAGGAAAAAGATCGCCAAGGAACAAAAACGATTTGATACGGTTCATTAAAGAAGAGTGGGAAAAAATACCGTTAGAATATGATATTCCGAAGCTAATTCAATCGATGCGAAGACGTCTGCAAGCGGTAATGGATGCTCGGGGTAGACACACAAAATATTAGAAACAAAAGTTCAAAAAATTTACATCAGACTTAATGTTTCATCAAGTGTGCAAACATTTTTTTTACAGTATAGAAATTGTACTATTTTTATTTTTTAATATTCTACATTAGAATTTTTTCATTGTTATAAAAGTTTTTTATTTATTATATTAGCAAAACATATGTTTATAAAATACTGTTCGAAAAAAATAAAAAAAAGTTTATTTTTATAGGAAATCAATGCATACATTGAAGTTTTTTTATTTTTCTATATGTGCAAAGATTTTTTTTACAAACTGTACATACATAATTGTACATTAATTTTGTTGTAGTGTTGTTTTTAATATTCATGTATATTTTAAATCAATACGAAAGTGTTGTGCGAAAGCTTTTTGCAAAATAATTAAATAATACAAATGTAACTAAACGTGATCAGCTGTTTGCGAAATTAACTCAAATGTCAAAGAGCCCAGTATGAACACTTTAGATTTCGTTCGTAATTTCAACTCGAAATTACTTAATTTCGTGGCAGCCTGAATGGGCTATAACTTTACTGTTTATTAAAAAACGTTGCGCTCTTATTTAGGTTTGTTCAAAGCTAGGCGTTAAACGTCGTTACGCCTTACGCTCTTGTTTAGATTAGTCAGTAAGTTACAGAAACGAGGCCCTGTGGTTACATTAGAATACGGCTTTTCTTGGCCGTATATCAGAGGGTTGACCCGCAAAAGATTTCAAAAGCCGTGAAACATACATTATTTTTGTCGAGCACTGGCTGGACTTATATTTATTTTTATTTTTGACTTAGGATATGAGTAATTATTGTTAGTTTAAATATATTGAAGATACATTGAATAAAACGTGAACAAAAAAAATTACGTCGTTCTTTTTTGTCAGCTTTAATTGCTCGGTTAAAGCTGTACGGGCAAACACGAACAGTGACCATATCCACACACTACACTTTCTTTACTTCAGTTCAAGACGTATTTATTTTACTTGGTGGCATCATGACGGCAACAATAGCAAAGGTGCAACTCAAATGGTAAACTATTTCAATTTGTTTGTGAGAAGACACCTAAGTATCCTGATCTCAATATAGAATACTTTTTTTCTGCAAAAATATCTTATTTCCAAGAGAAAGTGGAGAAAAAGCAGTGAAAGTACGCAGTTGAACTAACCGGATATGCATACTTTATTTTTTATAAAGTAAAAAAATACATAAACTGATATGTAGCATATCTTAAGGCGGCTCTAAAAACGAAAGGGTCTTTGGTGTGGATTGTTTTCAAAGCAAAATTGAACAAAATATTGCAAGGACGAAGTGGCAGGCACAGCAAGTAATAAATACATTTTTAAAAAGGTATAAATTAAACTAATCGAAAAGAAACACTTGAGTTTCAAAAGAGTTAGATTATTCTGGACCGACATGTAGAATACCATACCAGACTCAATCCAGTTGTTGTCGGAGCATATGCGTTAAACCATATATGACGTCGTGCTTTAAGGCTTGATAACGGCATGATGAGGGAGGTAATAATGTAATGAAAATTTGGACATCGGGGGCGCCATCTTGCACATATGAGCGAGTTCCACATATTCCTGAAGGACGTGGTCATATCCGTTTTTTTTAGTGTATGATTCTTTAGCAATCTAGCCTTATCTAAAAAAAATCGAGCCCTTGCGGCCTTTCCTGAATTCCCTAAACCTTCTCCCAAGGATAATTCATCCTTAAATGGGAGTGATACAATATACTTTCTATCTTTGTTACTTTTGACAGTTTTAACAAACAAATCTTCATAAAACTGATTAGAAGTGGATAGAACAGACTTTCTTGGAAGATTTTCCACCTCACAAAAACGGGAAATCTTTTTATCTAATGTGATTCGCAGAAGTAGGATACAATTATCGGACGCCTCTACAACAACACAAGAACAACATGGCATTTTATTGTTGCTTTGTAGTTCGAAATGTCAAAAAACATAGGGGAAAATAGAGAAGCCGTGTGTGTGTTTTATTGCTTTCTCACTTCTGCACTATAAAATTTCTAAACACATACAAATTTTGACATGTCGAACTACGAAATCCGCTGGGCGGACGGCACTACCTAGTAAAATAAATATACCTTGCTTCTGCACTATAAAATTTCTAAAGACATGCAACTTTTGACATGTCGAACTACTAAGTTTATTTAAGTTGAAAGTAAGATTCGTTTTAAGAAATAAAAATCATGTTATCGTGTTTTTAAAATTTTTTTGAATATTGTACACCAAGGTATATTTATCTTACTAGGTAGTGTCGTCCGCCCAGCTGATTTAGTAGTTCGACATGTCAAAAGTTGTATGTGTTTAGAAATTTTATAGAGAAGTGAGAAAGCAATAAAACACATACATGCCTTCTCAATTTTCTCCTATGTTTTTTGACATTTCGAACTACAAAGCAACAACAAAATGCCATGTTGTTTTTGTATTTGTTATAGGGATGCCACCACCTAGTAAAATAAATATAATAAATACAACAAGGTGTACACAATAACATTAAATCAACACAGAAATGAACAAAAAATATTTTAAAAGTAAAAAAAAAAGAAATGTCATAAATTCCGTTACCAAACAATTGCCTGAACATTAATTTTTGTTTCAGTTTAAGAAAAAAAAGTCTACACTTTTTGTTAGAACATCCCTGTAATAGTCAAAAATTCCGTTTAGTTTTCCTTTTAGCTGCGTACTGCCAAACGGAAAGTTGCCTGCAGATTTTCAAACCTGATTTTCAGGCTGTTTTTTTTTACACATACCCTTATGGGAAACTGAAATTCAGGCGAGCTGCGTACTAGCCTTTATATTTCAATATCACTTTATATTTTGGTTTGAAAGCTAGTTTAGGCAAAATTGCGATAAAAATTAGAGATGACAGATACTGATCATGCTTGGCAAGCAGATTCAACCTGAATCATCTCAGAACAAGGTGCTGCACCTTCAAGTTTTTATATTTCGAAGCAGGTTAATTCGACCATGAATGTGGATCATGTGAATTATGAATGAGAGAGCGAGGAATGAATATTGAGCTCCGTGGAAACATACCATAACTTAAATAAATAATCCTTACAATGCACATTAATTTGAGAGATAACCGTATAAGTTTTCATATGGAATTAGCCATTTGCAGGCTCTTTGCTCTTCGGTAAAAGTCCTAAGCTTAATTAAAAAGATATGTATATTAATAAAATTTATGTACATATCAATATTTTTCCTGTGTATTTTTTTTAATTTTTTATTTATCGTTTTTGAATTTCTGTCAATTGATTATAATTTTAATTTTGTTAAAACTTAAATCAATTTTAATCGACTTTTTTTATTTAGCAAAATTGTTTTTTCGATGTTAAAATTAAAGCCTCTTTTGTCATCCACATTCCCAAGAATGCGCCTGAATTTTTATCAATTATATTCTAAAACTGCTGAAAAATTGGAACCTGTATTAAGTTTAGCAAATGCTTTGGTGGTCAAAACGAAAATCACCTCTAAAACAGTTGCTAACCCAAGTATTGATTCTAATATTTTGTCTGTTGATAATTTACTGCCGGCGGTTGCAAAAGCTGATGATAAAGGAGGAAAAGAGTGTAAAAGCGCTGCTAAAAGCATAAGTTCCCAGAAATCTAGTCCTTGTAAGAAACGCGATCAACCTAAGCAACCCGATCAACCTAAGCGACCCGATCCTCCTGGAAGTGGTCCTTTTGTGGATGTATGTGAAATGTTTGATGAACCCAGACCAAATGCTAAAAAGTGGAGGTCTATTTCGTATGTCCTAATTCCATTTGCTTTTGGATTGTCAGTATTTGTTCTCTCTACTAAAGATGAAGAGCCAGAACTTGATTACGTACCCTATGAGTTTATGTACAAGCGCCTTAAACGTTTTGCCTGGGGTGATGGTCAGAAATCATTTTTTCATGGACCCAACAATTTTCTACCGCAAGAGGAAGAAGACCGTTTGGATCGTGAAGGCAAAAAAGATGGTCCAAGATATAAAAAACGAGTTGATGTTATGGAAGAGAAAAAAAAGAGACGGGAACAACGTGCTGAAGAAGAATTAGAAAGGCGAAAAATACGTCATGAAGAGGAAGCAGCCAAAAAAAATTTATAGAACATTTTAAAAATTATCCGTGCAAAAAAATTGTTGTTATAAAACAGATCAAAATGTATGTATATTTCAATAATAATTGTAGAAAGATATGTATGTAAGTAAATTTAACATTTTCTAACATCTGTCACAACATTACAATTCTCTTCTGGCTTCTTTTTGGCATTAATAGCCGGACATTCAATGCAGGTGAGATCATTTTTTGGTGTACTGGCCACTAGACGATCTATATTTTCCTTTTTAAGACTTTGATGACTTCGGCTACTGTTTGGTAATTTCGATTCCGATTTAATGGACACAACTTCGGCTGAGCTGCTTGGAACGGAAGGCTGACTGGCTTTACCCCAATATTCCTAAGAGCAAATAAAAAAGTTATAAATTTATAATTGAGATTTAATTGCTTAAAGTACCTTTGGAACATCCCATATTATTATAGCACCATCAGTGCAGCCAGTTACAAAGAATTTTCTGCATGGACTATAAGCCACACTTTTGACAGCCGATGCATGTTCAGAACCTTGAGCTACAACTATTCCTTTATTATAGTCCCACAGCTAAAATAGGAAATCAAATTATTACATATTATAAAAGTAAGGGCGTGACTATAAAATGAATCCCGATACGACCAAAGATATAAATGTTGTGATAGCCCTCTATCTCGTATCCATGGAGAATGTACTTTTGAAGGCATGATTTTACCCCCTTAGGAATTTCCAGTCCAAAACATTCCAGAATATACTGAAAGGTTTAGGAACATTTTGGAACACCCGAGATAATTCTAAGTCGTTATGGGATATTCAAGAATTCTCTAGAATGTTTTAGAATGTTCTGGAACATTGAAGACTCTTGTGGTAGACGACACAAGGGTATGGCTCGCCGTACTGTCAGTAGTTCCACTTATACCAACTCGCAGTAGCAGCCGGTACAAGGCTGCTTTGTAGACCTTGTCTCTTCTAGGAGACTGACTAAATAAAGTCTTTCAAACTGACTATAAGTAGGGAATTTTATGTGAATTGGGCGATGGGAAATTTTTTATTTTAATAAAATCAAATAGGACCGTGAGAATACGACTAAGAAAGATTGTTGCGGTAGCTGTGTGAAAGTCCAGCAGTAAATTGCATTAACCTTATCACCAAGAAATGTTAGCAATTACGAAACTGTATGGTAGGGAAGACGGTCGCCAGTTTCCCGACAGTCAGTAAGGTAGTCATAAATTCGAAAAGTGAACCACAATTTAGTGGTCTGCTTGAGTGCCCCCTATGTATTAATAGGAAGTGTCGATTGTCAAATCGAGGTACGTCTTCGGTACTATTTACATCGTTGAATTAAGTTATAGAAGTTATCGTAAGAATTAAGAATAGAACAAGGGAAGTTATTATTTCAGAAATTTCTTTGGTTTGAAAATATTTTAAAACAAAATATTCTTAAATTTAATTGGGTACCAAAGGTTGTCTTACCTTAACGAATTGATCACTGCCCACAGAAACAAAATAATCTCCAGTTTCATTAATTGCCAGAAAGTTAACTGAAGATTTCAATGAACCTTGTAGTTCACGAATTAAACCGCCATTATAAACACTCCAATAGCCAATGCGACCATCAGTACCACAAGTTAACACGTGAGCACCAGTGGGAAAATATTTAGCAGTCATAAATTGTGTATTGGCTGTTATGACAGTTTTGCGTGTTAAGCGGCTAGAAATTACCAATAACAACAACAGAATTAACATTTAAAATAACGAAGCATTCCTTTATAATTAATTACTTGACATCCCAAATGACACAGGAGCCATCACTACTGGCCGAAATAACTTCAGTATCAGTTTTGTTAAAATCCAGTGAAGTTATAGGACCCGAGTGATCTTTCAAAACTCCCAAGAGACTTTGACGAAATGGTTCAATTTTCCAGACACGTACTTGACCCTCAATGCCTCCCGTGACTAAGACGCGACCAGTTGATGAAATTGCCAAGGCACTGCAACCTTATTTTAAAATAAAGGAAAAAATATATTTGAAATATTTTGTCGAAAACATTTTCTAACAAAAATACCTTTATTATGAGCATTTGGTATGGCATACATTAGTCTACCGCTTATGGGTGTGAATGCTCTTATGACGCCATCATTCCAAGCTGACACAATACTACTGCCGTCATAACTAAATTCAATGGCAGCACATTGGAAATTATACACCATTATGCGCAATAGCTCCTGCAACCGTTTAGTGGACCATATACGAATAGTCTCGTAACCAGCAGTAGCAAAAACTGATGATAAATTTCTGAAAAATATTAATTTTGCATTGTTACTGACCACTTACAGTGATCAATTAAAAGTTTTCTATTATACTTAGGAAAAACTATGTTATGGACAGTATTCTTGTGTGATGTCTTCAGGAGTTTTAGGGTAAATAATTTTATATTAAGTAAATAAATTTCATTGGAATCGGTGGTAATGTAATACTCTATAGGATTAATTTCCACCAACGATGAAATGCAACCATTTACTTTGGTCCTCTTTAACTGAAAAATTCAAAGAGATTAAAACCCATTTTCTTTTCAAATTTTATACAGACACACAGTCTTTAGCATGGGCCAAGTTGGATTGGGATAAGTCTTAAACACATTGTCTTTTATATCTCTTCTTTCCTCAACTAGTTCGACAACACCATCTCCGGCCCCCATCAACAGAAGACCATCACCTACGATGTGTACTACTCTCAAACCATTAACATAGCGATCACAGTCTTTTCCGAAGGGTTTTCGACAATTATGTGTTCCATAAGCACCAATCATTGAAGCCAAGGTTACCGGATTTGCAGGACTCGTTGACTCACAACAATTTAGAGAGAGTTTGACAACATCACCAGTTTGTGTCCCAATATAAGCAAAGTCATCATTTCGATCAACACAGGCACATTCATAAAGTCTCTGTTGTTTGCCCACGTAAATATCGTCGACGTGTAATTTTTTCATTTCTCTCTGAATGCGCCAAATACGTAGATGGCCTTAGAAATTAATTATATTGAAATTATTTAACCAATGATTTAGTGTTTTTTTTTTAACTCACGGTTTCCCGCTGACAAAAAAAATGAGGGGTTCTTAAATAATGCACACACAACTAAAGCATTGCCACTTATGGACCGTGAAGCAACAGATCTACAAATTGGTGATCTATACAAAAAAAAACAATCATCATATTATTTTTATACAAAAAGAACAAAGAAAAACTTACAAAGTTTCTATATCAAAAACAATAATGGTGTTATCGTCACGTCCGCCAGCGGAAATCATATATTTATCTTGGGCACTAAAGCACACTGTTTGAACACGCACCTGATATTCATTCATAAAAATAAAACAGTTATGTTAATCACGGTTTAATAATTAATATACAAAAATTAGAGTTTAGCGAAAAAACAGAAACATTCGCTAAGAAGTTCACAGTAGGGTGACCAAAGTACAAGGACAAAAACTAAAAGTTCTAATAGTTCTATAATTGTTAAATTTAGACAGTTTGATGAGAGTTATTTGTTTTGGTTGCCGCCGGTTGAAAGGCAAAAGGATATAGATCTCCGTTCTGTCAGAAGTTCGACTTATACCTCCTCTCGATGGTCTTGTTTCTGTTTGATATGTATTGA
Organism: Phasia obesa; assembly: GCA_949628195.1. Taxonomy (NCBI): domain Eukaryota; kingdom Metazoa; phylum Arthropoda; class Insecta; order Diptera; family Tachinidae; genus Phasia; species Phasia obesa. Next base: position 83,973,886 of record OX451217.1, on the reverse strand, counting down.
TTTTTTGTGTGGGCAAATGTCTTTTCTACAGTTTTTGTTGGGATTTTACGAATCTTAAAAACAAAGAAGACCGATAGAACCTGCCAAGAATGGATAAAGAACCCTTGAAAGAGAATTTGGTATCTGAAGGCACTCCTGAAGTAGTAAAGCCAAATATTGTTCAGATATAATCGTTTTTCCTTAATCTTGATAAATGTTAGTGAAAGGTCATGATGAAATTTTCGGTTTAAAACTGGGATATTTTAAACACCTTTTACTTTTAAAAGTGGGATATTTGGCGCAACAGATGGCGCCAATTGAATAAAATTTTGTATTTGGTTTGTATTTTTTCTTTGTGATATTACATTGTTATCAACATATTTTAAACGCCTCTTACAGAGCTTTACAATAATTTTTAGAATTTTGTATCAATTTTAGAATTTCATCCAGGGATGGGTACCTTTATATAAAGTAAATACATAAACCATAACTAAATCACTATAAAAGTAAAAGTCTTCAAATTGGTGTGGAACACTTTCAAAGCAAAATCGAGCAAAACATTGACAGGACGGCAACGACGCAGAGTAGGATTTTGCTGGCAAAAAGTACATTTTTCGAGTATAAAATATCAAAAATGTAATGATGCAGTTTTGTAGAGAACTGTTAAGTTACTTAAAAGAAATGCATCATTAGTTTTTTTATTTAAATATTTTTTCCCGCACGCCGCAAAGTCTCCTAAATGAAACTCTGCAGAAACTGCCTCAGATTTTCATAAATTTCAAAGGTTCGGTTACATAACTTCTTTTTGCGATATATATTTACTGTAAGTATATTTTGAAAAATTAAATAAAAAAATATATTGGAAAACGATAATAGTTTACAATATATTCAGGTATTAATGATGGCACTTAAAAATGCAGTGTTTTAGGTTTTTCTTGCAGAAAAAAAAGGTTAGCTTTATCTACCCTTGTGTCCTGGTTGCAATCAAATGAAAGGGAGTGTATTCTTTCGATTTAATAAATAAAATGACCAAGAAGAGAAAAGGAAGGAAAATTACAAGGCGAAGTGGAACATTCGGCTATGCCGAATCCTACGTACCCTTCACCACATGTCACTAACTATTTCATCACTACCAATGTACTTTTTTTTGTGATATAAAGTTTTCTATGGAAAATTTTTACAAACGGAATAATACCCTTATCACCCACATCAAAATAGAAGTTTTAAATATTTTTAAGTGTAAAAGTGTGAAAGAAGTTAAATCGCGACTTTATATTAAAAAATTTATAAAATGTATACTTTTGATGTTACTTATTTCGATCTAGCTAAGGAGCTTTTTCGTTGCCTTAATTATATTGATCTGCTAAGCGATTACATAAAATCAAAAAATGAGCTTTTAACAAGAGAAGCAATCAAAGAAGTCGCAATTCGAAGGCGGTTTTTGGGAAATTTTTACAAAAGACAAGAAGAGTCTTAAGGAAATCGTGATTACTTCTTTAAAAAAATTACTCGTGGCTAAGAAGTACGTATAATCGCAGCATGTTAGTTATTATAAGGACTAGCAATATATTTCGAGTGAGCTTTTCTGTTAATCTTTAATTCGGGACAGTTTTACAATAGGTGGTTTTATATGCCGGCTACGGTTCACAAAGTACTTATTAATGGAAGACATTATGGATTATGGATTAACTTCCAATAGGCCTACTTTTAGAAGAACTAAAGAAGCTCGAAATAAGGACTATAGAAAGTATAGGCTAATGTTCGCCAGAAAGTGCAGCAGGATGGCAACAAACACAGATATTTTCCATCGCCTTCTTATATCGTCAGATCCTTATGTTACCAGCATAAGACGTCAACCTCATAAACATGTTTTGGAAGTTGATGATGTCATTAAAGAAATGAATAAAAGTCTATATTTTTGGTATTCAATTTGATAGTTATTAATTTTGATGTTCTGGAGAACATTAGGGGGCGATGGGCGTGGTAGATTTTTTTTGAAACTTTATATATATTTCATTTTGCCAAGTTTTGATCGGTTAAGAAACAAAACTTTGGGGCGTAAAAATATTTTCGGGTTATATGGGCGGGGGCAGATGGGCGTGGTCAATCTTTAAAATTTTCTTAACTAAGTTGCCAGAAGCATATGTATATATTATATTTTTTGCCAAGAAATGTATGAAGAAATCCCACTGTGCGACGTGGCGGGCACTGCTAGTATTAAATATTATTGCTATAGATTGATAAATATCAGCAATTGCGATAGACCTTTTGATAAGGAAGAAGGTTGACGCTCTTAAGGAACTGCAGTCGAAAGTAAAGCCTAGTGACACCACGCAAAAATAATAGAAAACAAAAATACACCATGCGCATGATATCCTGTAAGATGATCTCTTTTACAAAATTTAAGAATTGTAAAAAAGATAAAAGAAAATAGAATTTTACTAAAAGTATCACTTTAAAAAGCTTTTTTCTCATTCCTGCGAAAAAGATAACATGTTATTTACGTGGTTTTGCGGTTCAACTAACGCTATAATTTAAATATGTACATATATATGTACATACATATAATTTTTCGGATAAAAATGTGATTTTTTGGTGACTCTTCAATTTTCAGTGAACTTTTAATTTGTTGTAATTTTTAGTAATTATTTTTTTTAATATTTGGTTTTTAGTAAAAATGAATTTGTTTTGGTGGAATGCGATTTTTTGGTTATATTTTTTAGCAAAAATTCGACGTTGCACAGAGGGGTATTTTGCCAATCTAGCCGGACATTAGCCAAAGAATTAATTTTGAGAAATGTAAAAATTTAAGTACGCAGCTCGACAGACAACAAAATTCTGCATAGTATAGTGAATTTTCAAGGCTTTTGCTTGAGATTTGTCGTTTTGAGACTCTGTTAAAAGTCAGAAAAGTTGAGTAAATCGCATACGTTTTTATTGACTTTAAACGATTTTGAAAGGTTTGCAATATATTTTTTTGTGACTAAACGAATAAAGATTTTGTAATTTTTTTCTGTGAAAGGGTTTATTAGTAGCTACTTGTGTTAGTTTTCAGATTTTTTTTTAAATTTTAATGATAAAAAATTTCGGTCAAAATGAAAGAAGTGTTTTTTTTTTGTATATTTTTTTGTCAAAAAAAAAGTGAAAAGCTTTTTAGAGTGATCTCCATCGCGATCCCAAAAATTTTATATATCACTATAAAATTTACGATCTCTACTTTTATACTGTAAAAAAAAAGTTGCGCATATTTGCGCCATTTTTTGGCGATTTCTTAAAAATTACACCTTTTTCTGTTTTTTTCTTATCTTACATAGGTAAATACGAGTAAGAAACCTTTTTAACCGACTTCAAAAAAAGAAGGAGGTTATCAATTCGTCTGAATGTTGCTTTTTTATGTTTGTGCCCGCAGAACGCAGTCATTTCTGAACCGATTTAAAAAATTTTTCCTTTATTACAAATGAAATGCTTAAAGAAGTTCAGAATTTTGAAAATTAAAGGGTGTCCCCATACAGCATACGTGTTTTTACGTGTATTATGAACCTTAAAGTCCACCCTTTTAAAATTTAAAAAAAATGCATGTCATTATAGCTGCCAATAACAGAACTTAATAAAAAAATAAACTTAAAAATTAAAGGGTGTCCCCATATGTGACGTCAATTTAAATATATGTACCATTTGAACCATTGTAGACAATCACTTGAAAATTGGACAGAATGTCCAATATTTATAATCAGAAATTAAATATTTATAATTAGAAGTTAAAGGGTGTTCCAATAGTTGATGTAATTTTATGTATATTGCAAAACTTTTGAACCGTAACAGAGAAACGGTTGAAATTTACAAAGAACCTGTATATCTAAGTCCTTTATAACATCAAGTATACAATTTTAATTTGGAAACTAAAGGGTGTCCCCATAATTGATATAATTTTACCTATCTAGCCCTATCTTTTGAACCGTTATAGACAAACAGTTGAAAGTTAGACAGAATCTCTACTACTATGTCCCGTATAATAACATTTATAAATATTAAAAATTATAAAGGGTGTCTCAACAGTTGATGTAAATTGATGCATATGGCCAAACTTTTGAACCGTTTTAAACAGACATTTGAAATTTACAAAGAATCTGTCCTTTAAACTAAGTGTTCAATTTAAAAGTTTTCATTAAAGGGTGTCCCCTGGGTGACATTGTTTAGCCTATATAGCTATATCTTTGGAACCGTTACTTTTTATTACTGTGTCAGTAATAATAAGTGTAAAAAAATAAAGCGTATCCTCATATCTGACGTAATTTGTCGTATATGGCTTTATCCGTTGTGGATAGACATTTAAATGTACAGAACGTATATTAGTATGTCCGTTAGAGCAACAATTATAAAAGTATTTGATTTTAAACTTTTAGTTTAGAAATGATGCACATATATTTGCTTTGTAGTCGGTTTTTTTTGCAAGAATTATTATATTCATAAAATGTTTTGGTTTTTAATAACTGAAGGTAGATGTTTTTTATTCAAATCATTGCATCTAACACTGTTATTACCTGTAAAAAAATTAGCAAAAGCGTAAAACAGTAATTTTACCCACCCCTATAGCTTACATAAATACATAAATAAATAATACCTGTGCAGCTGCGTTGTAAATGACGTTATTCCTGGAGAAAAATGTACCTGTATTAAATAATTTTTTAAAATAATAAAAAACAAAAGTAGTGTTTAAAAAAACAAATCTGACCTGCAGTTAATAATTTGTTTACTATAAATTGTGGTTATTGTACAAAATTGTAATCATAACCCTTTTGAAGCGTCGAGAGTAAAATGGAAAAATATATACAAGATTGGAGTTATTCCAAATAGTACAGGAATCTAATGCTAATACCGTTGAAGAGAAATTGCAATTTTTATTTAGAAAATATAAAGTAACAAATTACAAAAATGTTTTTTTAATAATATTCTTGGGAGGCGGGGATTGGTTAGGCATGGAAAGCTTAAAAGTGAATATTTTTAGGAAATTGGCAAAAAAAATAAAAAATTTTTTTCACAGGGTCGTTTTGGGGGTGGGACTGTCCATTAAAATGAATTTTTATGGTTTTAAAAAGTATAAAATCTATTTCTTTGAATAATTGCATTATTTTTTCAAATAGTATTTTATTTAACCGACCACAAAAGGGGCCGGGCTAATAATGGCATTTAAGAATCTCTGGAGTCCAATTTTAAGTTTTTGAACATTCTTTGACCTTAAAAGTTGTAATTGCTAAACAAAATGATGGGAATAATTAAAAGGGTAACTTTTTTCTCCTTAGCCCGATTTTTTCTATTTTCTAGCTTTGTCAGCCTATGACCACAACAGATTTTTCTGCAAAGTTTCATTAACCTAGGGGCACTCAGTACATTTTTAGAGCCAATATAAGCTTAAAAAAAAGTAATGTCCGGCTAGATTGGAAAAATACCCCTATGTGCGTTGGTTCGTTGGTTATTCGATCTTTTTGCTGAAATTTAGATTTTTTCGTTAAATTTTGTCAGTTTGATATAATGCAAGTTTTTAGTAAAATTTAAATATTTTTGTGAATGACGTTTATTTATAGTGGATGGTCGTTTGAGTGTTTTAAGTTTTTGGTAAATTTGTAAATTTTTTTGCTGAATTAGCGATTTTTGCTGACATTTTAATGAAAATGCGCTATTTTTTAATACTTTTTCTTTTTTTTTTTCTTTTGGGTTTACGCAAAAAGACAACACGAAAGTAGTATACTAACCTTGTGCAAATCATGTCTACATATTTCACGTCTTTCGGCAAAATCGTATAAAATCACATAACCTGGAAATCCCATATGATTAACTTGACCAGAGCCCATATAGCGGCCGCTGAAAAGTAAAATATTTATATTATTTACTGCAAAACAATTATTTATGGGACTGCAAACAGAGTAGAAGCAAAGCAATGTAAAATAATCATAGTGAGACCGCTTTATAGCTTTAATTTCTTTTTGTGTTGACATTATATTCTCTTCTGATTTAATCCAACCAAAGGATCCTTAACTCGAAGGGGTTACATGTAACAATCTATTTCCTGACTCAATCATAAGACTCTTGTGACCTAGTTGAATTTTTAATTAATGGAATAGATTTAATTAATTGTTTAATAAAATTTTCAATTAACTTTTTAAATGATTCGATTATTTGTTAAATGTTACAATATAATTATAAATTATATTTCATCTTATGTAATTAATCGAGCATAGTAATGATGTAGTAAAACCCCCAGTGTCATGTTGGTAAATCCACATTTTAATACTCTACCACACTACCCACTAGTCTGTCGGGGCACCCTAGCGAATTAGTCTTTTTAATGAGATTTGAAAAAATATTATAACAAATTTCTCGTTTGACATATTATTTTAATATAAAATTTCTTGGATTTTTTTGTCTTAGAAGGCATTTACACGATGATTTATGTGATGTTTTTGTAATACAAGTTAGCAAATCGTCTAGAAAATTTATATGAAAAGCACTCAATTAAAATTTTCTAGACGATTTGTTCAATTGAAATACAGAAATAGCGCATTAAAGCAAGGCTGTATAACTGGAAGTACCCCAAATGCTACAAGGGCCTTGGAAAAAATTTTTAAACTTTCATTTAATCAATTTAAATCAACGTTTTTCGCAAAGGAAAAGATGTAATAGTATTTCATCGTTAACGTAAGAATTGTGAATGTAGTTCAAGGTAACTTCTAAATTTATCACGCCTATTTTGTATGGAACACAACAAAAAAAGCTCCAGGTATTTTCTATTTTTAATTTTTTTGTGTTGCCGCGAATTATGCTTGCAATCAGATCTTTTACTTCAATTGGTGAAACGTATTAGAAACAATAATTCGAATATATGTATGAAATTCAGAACAATACATTTTAGATTCATGTTAATGAAATATTTAATTTATGTATGTAATTTCGAAACATTTCGAAAGCCAGAAAACATAGGATAAAATTACAAACGTTTTGTGCATACTCAAGTGAATAAATTGTGATTATGCCGGTACCTAGTGAAGTGATAAAGCTATGTTGGAAAGGGCTAAAAATGACAATTTCACTTGCCAAATTTCAAGTTTTATTCAAATAGCTCAGCGAACAGTGGTGCGAAATATGAAAATGTTAAAAACTCTATACCATAATAGTAGATACCTAAAAATTCAAAATGAAAATAAAAAATCATCGTGTAAATCCCCTCTTAAGCTATTTAATTGCTGCAATAAAAGTTGCTCGATATAAACACAAATGCAATATCAAAGAAGAAACGAGAAAGATTGCAGCGACAGAAGTTGCATAATGTAATTCGGGACTTAGTGATAGGTTCAAATCTAATTATTTGTTTAATCAAATCCACTTTTTATTTCTCTGAATATTATTATTAGATGGTCAGTAGATAATATTTTCAAATGAGATAAAAATTATTCACCAGCCCATTTAACACCAACCATAAATCATCGTGTAAATGCACATGCTTTCAATATCAAAATGAAAATAAAAATTAAAGCCTTGTTGTAAATTTAATTAATTATTTAGTTAATTATAAATGTAAATTTAGTGATAATTTCAAATATAATTATTTGTTTTGGGACATTGTTAAAATCAGGAAAGTTGAGCAAATGGCAAACGTTTTGCTTTTTTACGACGTTGAGAGGTTGTCAATATATTTTGTGTGGCTAAACGATTTAAGATTTTGTATTGATTTTTTTTTTTCTGTGAAAAATTTTATTTTAAGTTTTTATGATAAAAAATATCGTTCGCAATTAAAAAAATAATTTTGAGAGTGATGGCAATCGCGATCCTAAAAATGTTATACATCACTTTAAAATTTGAGATCGCTCTACAAAATAAGGACGTTGACGAAGTTATGAATAAGATAAAAATTTGCAGGTAAAATAAACTATAAAGTAATAATTACTAAAATTTCTTTTATTAATATTCTCGGATGGTGGGGATTGGTCAGACAACTTTTTTCGACATAAAAGCTGAAAAATTAATATTTTTGGAAATTAGCAAAAAATAAAAAAATTAAAAAAATTAACATAAATGTTTCGGAGGGGGGGGGGGGGGATGGGAAGGATACCTCCTCCTGCCCATAAAAAGTGAAACATTTTATTTGTATGGTATTAAGGCGTATATTATCCATTTTAATAATTACATTATTTTTGCAAATAATGTTTTATGTCACCGCCTACAAAGAAAGGTGGGTTGCGAAAAATGACATTTTAGAATCTCCTGGGTACATTCTCTGACCATAAGAGATGAATTTGCTAAACAAAAGTATGGGAAAACTAAGAAAAGGCTTTTAATTTTTCAGAGGTAGGATCGGTTCGTCTAAGGGGAACTTGTTTCTCCTCGGTCCGATTTTCTATCCTCAACAACCTATGACAATAAGATATTCTTTTGCCAAGTATAATTAATCTAGGAGCACTCAATAAATTTTCAGAGCAAATATATATAACCTAAAAAAAGTAATGTCCGGCTAGATTGCCCTAGATTACCCCTATGTGCGTTGGCAGTATAGGACCCAAAAATTTATTTATTTTCTGTGCGGAGAAAACATGTCGATGTTCATGATTCAACATGATTTTTGGTTGAACAAATGAATGGCTCGTCAAGTCGTAGGAAAAAAGGAGTTTTTAACTAAACAAGAATTCATTTCAAGTGTCATAATTAGTAGATATAAAGTTTTGCTTCCACCCTATATCATACCAAAGTTTCCGGCGTGATTCGAAACCCCAACTACCACAAACAATAGCTGTCACACCACCAACTGGCATAACGGGCAGCCATTATTCTTTTTATAAATTCTTTAAAATATGAAATATGTTTTTTGTTCTTTTTTTTTTTTTGCTTACCTGCGACTCAAATCCAAACAGGACACATTATTGGTATGGCCACCTACAAATTCTTGCTTATTCGTTTTAGTATTGCAAATACCAATTTTAGTACCCAAAGGAAATATAATGTGTTGACCGTCCGGATGTAAATGTAGACCAAAGGAAACTTTTCCATTTATACCAAAAATGGCGCGAACCTCTAAACGCTTAACGTTTTCTTTGGTTTCTGATTGTTCAGACATTTTATTTTTAATAATAAAAGGATTCAAAAATATAAATTATTTTCTCGAATATAAATAATAAAATTTTATTTTTCTTTTTCAGCTTTTCGGCCTTTCAATTGAAATAACAGCTAGAAATGTTAGAAATTCGATAAATTACTGTTTTAAAAATTAAACAAAATCTGTTAACGAGCAAAAAGAGTTGCTAACGGTTACATTTAAAACTGTTATTTGGTTAATCACAAAGTAAAAAAAAATATTTTTAACGGTTGTCATAGGCAAGCAGATATGTATGTGTTTTGGCAACAGTTAAAAAATTAAAAACAAACAATTTAAATTCTTAAATAGGGTGCGCCGGATCTAAGATATGTAGCCTTATTAGTTTAACAGTAATATTACAATATTTTGTAGGCGTTTGGGTTACGTACCGAAAGGATTTTAAAGGCATACTATTGATATCGCAGGTATACTATTAAAGGCTATGATTCACTATCATACTCAGTCGTACGATTTGTCAAAATTGCATGTGTGCTCAAAAACTTCATAAAATAGTATTTTTCCATGCGATCAGAGTTGCAAAATCTTATTATGTATGATAGTGTGGCATCTACATCGGATAGTGAATCCTGGCCTTAATAGGCATACTATTAATATTGCAGAGTTATATCTCTGGAACCGAAAAGGAAGAAACTTTAAACAGAAGATGTAATAACAATAAGTGCCGAATTACATTATGCAACTTTTGTCGCTGCAATTCTTCGTTAGTTGGCGAGAGGGGAGACAGGAATTAAAAGGGGTACACATATGCATGACCTCTTGAAATTCGATTTGTCATCTCATTTGTAGTTTTAATCACAAAATAACCTGTTAACTATATAGATAGATAAAAGGGTTATCAAAGTAAATATTAAAACCCTGAACATAAATCAAGATTGTTGCAATTAAATTACTTTCATGGCGTTTTCTTTTCTGAAAAATAAATTGCCTTATTAATAGATAATACTTTTTATGGATCACCCAGCCCTTAAAAAATGTGACCTTTTTTATGATTTCAAAAGAACACAAAAGCAAACTTATTTTACATTTATAATTTATGCCTATGTGACGTATAAAATAAAATATTTATTCACATAAAAATTTTAATTCAATTCTTGCTATCAAACCCTAAATAAAAGTTGAGTGTAAAAAATGTAGCATATTTACCTGGTTTTGGTGCGACATATTTAAAAAAGAACACGATGTTTATTCACACTCTGATATTTTTTGTAGAAAAGAACACGAAAATTTAATAAGTGTAAAATATATGCAACATTTTTGTCAGAAAAGAAAATGCCATCAGACAGGGTTGTAAAACTATGTATTTAAAAAGTTTATTTTACTATTAAATAAATAAAAAAAATATCGAATAAATTTTAAATGAAATATTACCAAAAAATCATGAAGTGTACCACCAATGTTTCGATTGTATCAAATTTAGTACAATTGTACCACAAATCCCAACACTGGTATGTACATCCATACAAATTGCTGCAGTAAAAATTGCACGATATAAACACAAATACAATATAAAAGAAGAAACATTATGCAACAAGAGTTGCATAATGTAATTCGGCACTAAGTGATCAAACAGAATCTGTCTGTAACTTAAGCGAAAACGATGTCAAATAAACATGGCCAAAAATTCAATCGACAACAGTATAGGGCTGCAAAACTAGCGATAGTAGGTAGGCCGATTCGATAGTTTACTTAAAAACTATCGATACTATCGAAGTTTTATTAAGTGGTAATTAAAATCAACAAAAATTGAAAACCGAAAAATCATAAACGTAAAAGGCGTAAAAAAGGAAACAAGAATTTAAAAATGGACCCATATGGACATAATAAAATGTTATATAAATATTACTGGTCAGCTTTCGAATTTTAACTCTATCAAGAGGGTAGCTGCATTCAATACAAGAGTAGTTTTATAATTCCATGATATTTGTATTTCCAGAGCAGTAATTTTTAACGCAAGACTGATCCCGTTAAGTGTTAGCTAATACTGCCGAGTTCTGCGCAAGTTTCCTCTATTACGAGGGCAGTTTGATAATCACATGACATTTTTTATATCTAGTACAGTAATTTCCAATGGAATTCTGATCTCATTAACGGTTAGCTAATAATAGACAACTGTCTAATTTTGGGCAAGAACTTTAATACTATCTACAGTTGCATTTTGAGCAATCCTCTATTACAATGACAGCTTGCTAATTTCTTGACTTTTTTTCCAATGCAACACTGTTCCTGTTAACTTTTAGTGACGAATTTTGGCGCTCGTATTTGAATGAATATTTTATTAATTAGAATATTTAATACCATCGATTAAAATAATTTGATCAACAGTTTTTTTTTTATAAAAGAATCTACGAATTATATGAATTTTTTTTAATTTTATTTGAACTATTTTTAAATGAATAAATTAATTTAATTATTTAGGCTCAAGTTCTTAATTATAAAGAGATAAAGAAAAATTAGACACCAGCAGCGTGGAATGCGTTTTCTAGGCAGCTACGTCCCTCATCAGCACTCTTCGTATCTATCTACAAGGTAATTTCAATTGTTATTAATTTTCTATTTAAACAAACTTATTAAAGAAATAAGATATGAGAAATTTTAATTTTTATTGTATATTTCATAGGAGATAAGGCCGGGGCACATAGTTATAGTCGTCTTTTTCAACGTACAAGAAAGTTGTAATACAGCATTTCTAATGAGAATTGTCACAATCAGTACGTTTCCGTCAACGCAAAGTACGAAAGTTGGGCAACTTTTAACGTACTTACGAATTTGAATCTCAAAAATAAATTTTTGTGTTGAGTGGAAGCAAAAATAAAACAAAATACAACAAAATAATTTAATTTAATAGAGTAAAATGGAGCAAAAAGCTTTTGTCGTGTTTTATTTTCTGATCTAATATCCGTAAACACAGCACTCATTGTGTCAACCTCTTCCGTTGTTACTTTGATTTCAGTTGAGTACGTTAAAGTATAACGTATGACGGATTCTATGTGCCCCGGCCTATAGAGCTTTTTGAATTTGTTTTACACTCTTATTTCATTTGTATTTTACTACCAAACAAACATTTTTTCGTTGTTTTTATTCTCTTTATATATTTTCTTTACTTGAAAAAGGTATACATACATATATCTGTCTTGCTCTTAGCGAACCTTTGGTTAGCAATTAACAACAATTATGTAGATATTTTTTTACAAATGTATACTTTTTTAGTGTTTAAGAGTGTAATGCAATTTCAAAAATAATAATAAAATTAAAATTTCTCATATCTTATTTGTTTGATAAGTTTGTTTAAATAGAAAATTAATAACAATTGAAACTACCTTGTAGATAGATACGAAGTGTGCTGATGACGGACGTAGCTGTCTAGAAAATGCATTCCACTCTGATGGTGTCTAATTTTTCCTTATCTCTTTATAATTAAGAACTTAAGCCTAAATAATTAATTTATTTAGAATCTACTAATTGTAGTTTAAAGCTTTCCTTCAACGAAATATTTATTGAAGCCAAAATTCCAATACGAAGATTTATGTTTTGCAACAAGCATTGAAAATAGAATTAAAAAACCATTCACAAATCATGGGAAAATTTTATAATTGCATAAATTTGCAATATCAAATGCACAAGAATGCGATTTAAATAATAGCCTAACTATTGTACTACACGAAAAATAACGACACAGAACATTTAAAAATGAAGAACAAAATTACAAAACGTTTATTCGCTACAAATATTTTTTACAGATTGATAAAATATTTAATGTATTGAAAAACTAAAATACAAAAGCTAATACGATTGAAAACTTATTTCAACACTAACTATTATTTAAAAATTTCATATCTATGGTGCCTATTATGAGCAACTTTCGATATTCGACTGTAGTCAAAAGAGCTGATAGAACGAATTTTCATTTGGTATTATAGCGCACATTCGATGAAAATAATGCTACTGTGAATTTTACTCAATTGGATCATAGTTTATGGTACATGTTTATCAGCAGGCACTATAAATAAATATTGTTTTAAAAATTTATAAACGAAAAATTGAAATAATTATTAATAAAAATGACTACGACGGAATTATGGTTCGGTGATTCGCCTGATGAATATGAACGCACGTTGGAACTGGCTAGAAGCAGAAAGGGGTTGAGAGATGCTTCCAATTTAGCTGCTGTGTAATTTCTTACAATTTGTTGCTGCTTGAACTTTTGTCAGCTGTGCATTTTGTTCCATTAAAGAAACGAAATTTTCCAATTGTTGTTTTGTACTTACAACCTTAGACCTGCATGAAATTAAAATAATTTATACAAAAAACAAAAAAATCACAAATATTTACATTTTCAATAAGTTTTACAAACTGACTCAAACCATCGAAAGCAAAAAATGCCTATACAAATATTACTAGCAAAATCTGGCCTTCCATCACTCGAGCAACAAACCGGCTTTTGCCAAAACTCTATCATAGATGCTAAAATTTTAAAAGTTTTGTCGTCTAGCAAATCTAAGATAATTAAATCAGCTAGACATACATACATACATATATATGTACATAAATGTATTAACCACAATTTAAGAAATTATTAACAAAAAAATTCTAAATTCGGCTACAGGCACCCAATATGATTCTAACTCCTGCGATACAAGTCTTTCTTTACATAAAAACAAAATATGTAACTATAACGATATGTAAAAATAACTATTCCATCAAGTAACAACATCCTTCAAAACCACAGAGTGGCACCACATTTTACAGATGCGTCTAAAGACAGCCATAGCAACGGTAATTCTCTATATTCAAAAGCACTGGAAGAATTCTCCTCAATATTTACTGCGGAAGCAGTGAGTGTTTTAGACCCTATATACATATATTGTATTTTGATTTATTAATCTATATACATATATAAAATGAAGTGTACACTTTAATGTCATCACTAACTGCATTTACATTTTCCCATATATATCCATACAAATGTCAACAAAATGCCCTAAATTTTCCATATTATGATTTTTTGTTGTCAGTTGAAAAGTTACCACACCATGTATCGTAATAGGTCTGTTTCTTTACTTTTTGGGTAAAGTTCGTGAAAATGAGAGCAGACATAATTTTTTCTCATAAAGAGACAAAGTTACACAAAAGATATTCTTAATTCCATCATTATCAACCTTAAATATCAAAGTCGCCGATATGAAAAGCTTTCTACCGTTTACGAATAGGATATACGATAACCACTTAAGGCGAAGATTTACTATCCTACACAATAGTACGATTCAATCACAAAAAAATCGGACAGAATTCTGTCCTACTCAAAGAAACGTTTCAAAATAGCGTTGTAGATGCCACACTATCATACAAAACAAGATTTTGCAACTCTGATCACATGGAAAAATACTATTTTATGATCATTCGTAAAGTATCTCTGGGTGGAGGAACACGTGCGCGCGTCATTGTCGTTTTCGTTTAAAGCCAATCAGGCCGTTCTTGTTGCTAGGCCTTCGAGTGGTTTACGTCTCACTCTCGCACTGGGTGATTGGCTTCCACGATTAGCTGTACTTTAGTACAGTTAATTGGTGGTTGCATTAATCAGCCATGTGCAATCGTTCTGGTTATCGTGTATAACCTCAATATTTAATAAATGAAAAGAAACTTAAAACCAGAGCTGTTAAATTTCGATTACGATTAGTAATCAATTACATTACTTTTTAAAAAGAATCGTAATGATTATATAATCCACTATTCAACAATTTCTGATTACTAATTGATTACGATTACAAATAATCAAAAAATAATCAGGATTACTTGCGATTACTGAAAAATAATCAAAAGTAATCAAAAATGAGTTCGACTACTTTAAAAGATTACTTTTGATTACTTTTGACTATTTTTGATTACTTTTGATTACTTTTGATTTTTTGTGATTACTTTTGATTATTTTTGATTTTTTGTGATTACTTTTGATTATTTTTGATTTTTTGTGATTACTTTTGATTACTTTTAAAGGAATCTTGTACATTACATTTATTGAAAAAAAAAAACTATACAAAGTTAAGTTAGGGTGAATCCGCTAAATAATTGATAATTGAAAATCTGAATTAAGAAAACTATTACTTAAGATTATTTCAGTATGGCAGCTCGCGAAATCGGTATAAGAGTCATAGTAGTCTGTTTGTCAAAAGTTTGACATTTCAATATATGTCAGTTTTGATTTTTTCTGTTCTCGTTCTTTTGCTATCTAAAACCGAAAGGTAACGGTAACTTCCGTTACCTTTCGGTAATCAAAAGTAATCACAAAAAATCAAAAATAATCAAAAGTTATCACAAAAAATCAAAAATAATCAAAAGTAATCAAAAGTAATCAAAAATAGTCAAAAGTAATCAAAAGTAATCTTTTAAAGTATTCGAACTCATTTTTGATTACTTTTGATTATTTTTGATTATTTTTCAGTAATCGCAAGTAATCCTGATTATTTTTTGATTACTTGTAATCGTAATCAATTACTAATCGTATAAAACTGAATGTAATCGTATTGTAATCATTACTTCTACTTTAAAAAAAAGTAATCTAATTACTAATGATTACGATTACTAATCATTACTTAACAGCTATGCTTAAAACATATAATGAAAATAATAAATAAAATACACATAAACTAATTTAAAAGAGAAAATTTTATAAACTAACAAAAACTAAAACAACGAAAAACTATAAAATATAAATAAATATAACATAAATTAAGTAAAGGCTTCACTGTGGACTTATTGTCTCCAGAAGCCTTTTTTTTCATCATACTGCCGTTCTAGGTTGAACGGCATAATTAAGGAAGAAGAAGAACTATTTTATGATTTTTTTCAAAAGATTATTGTTATGTTTGAATACCGAGTAGTAGTGGTTACGTAGTAATTGCATTGTTAACATCACTGTATTAGATCTTTTTGTTATACACACTTAATATATCCCTCAGTCGTAAAGTAGCTCTGGGTCGGGGAACACGTGCATGCGTCATTGTCATTATCGCTTAAAGTCAACCAGGCCGTCCTTGTTGCATTCGAGTGGTTTGCGTCTCGTTCTCACACTGGCTGATTGGCGTCCTCGAATAGCTGTAGTACGGTACCGTTATTGGTGGTTGCTTAATCAGCCACGTATAATGGTTGGTTATCGTTTATAACCTATAATTAATTTCAATAAGTCGGACATTGGTGGAGCACCTTTTAAAAAAACTCTACTGTTAACTGGAGGAGCACCATTAAACTCAATTTTTAACTGTAGGAGAACCAATAAACTCAAGATTTTCACTGGAGGAGCATCATTAAATTCTTATTAGCTTTTAGCTAGCTGAATTTGGAGTCTCACTTCCTATACGGAGGTATAGGTCGCACTGCAGATTTTGGAGGAAGCTAATGCAATCACACCCTGGCGCTTTGGTGTCGTACCTTTGCCATTTACTAATTTTTGGGCAGAATCCAAAAAAAAAAAATTAATAACAATATTTTCCTTTGTAATAAAACAACGTGTTTTCTAGTAAGTCTTATAATTTATTCAATTAAAAAGGAGGTATGCTAGCAGAGGCAATGCGAGATGCGATGGCAAGTTCTACATCAACGGCTTCTTCGCCGGCACCAGAGTTGCTAACAGTAGTACCACCATTTTCGATTGGCGAGTACAGGCAGACTGAGGGTGCGACTGTTGCTAGGTTTACAAGGTTTGATTGGGCATTACAGTTGTCTAAGGTGGTGGAAGCTGATTATGCGAGTTATGCCCGGGTACACATGTGGCAGCAGTTGAATGCAGCATTGCAAATTTTAGTAAGCCAGGGGAACTAACCTATACGGAGATCAATGATACACTCATTAACCACTTTGATGGAAAGCGAAATAAATATGCCGAAAGTGTAAAATTCTGTGCACTGAAACAGGAACCGGGTGAATCAATTGCGAATTTTACTCTGCGGTTAAAACAAGGTGTGTCTTTTTGCGATTATGAACAGTTTTTAGATCGCATGCTGATTAAGCAACTGCTGTTGGGACTTGAGTCTGTGGCAGTTCAACAAAGGAACTAAGCGCCAATGACGTGTCCCATACTGAGCAAACGTGTAAACTTGTAAAGACCACACGAAATAAGTCAATGTTACGCATGTGGCGGCAATCACATGAGAATATATTGCAAATCTAAAAATTTTAAATGTCTCACATGTGGCAAGTTAGGTCACATCGCTAAAGCCTGCCGCAGTAATACCAACCAAGGATCGTTAGAAGAAGACAACAACTAAATCACATCAACAGGTCAGGTAAACCGAAAACAATCGATCGCAAGCTCATAAATGTGTTAATTAATGGTAAGTGTATTCAAATGGAATTTAATACCGGAGCGCCTTGTAGCATTATTAGTAAGAAACATTTATGTGCCTTCAAAAATAAATGGAAATTTATTAAAGAAGATAGAAAATTCGTTCGCACGCGATATTAATTTTACGGATTTGTTCACCTCAAACAAAACGGAAAGTTGGTATGATGACCACACCATAAATTGGTTCAACAGTATAGTGTCAAGTAGTTACGAATTGAGTGCCAGCGAAAAAAGTCAGCTTGAACAAGTATTAGAGCGCTATAAGGCAGTTTTTTGGGGAGTCGTCCGATCTGCTTGTAGGACGGCCAGTTAAGGTGCATATGAAAGCAAACGCTACACCAATTTTTGCTCTAGCAAAATAAAGGAGCACTTGCATTAAGAGAAGCCTACGTTAAAGAGATTGATGCGAAAATTGCAGCAGGAGTCTATGAAAGAGTCGAGTTCTCTGAATGGGCGTCTACAACGCATCTCGTAACAAAGAAAAACAGTGGGATATGCATTACAGGGAATTACAAACTCACTGTAAATCATCATATGATTATCGATGAACATCCGATACCAGAGGAACTGTTTAATAACTGACGCGTATACTCACCTAACTATCGATGATGAATTTGCGCACTTTCTTACGCTGAATACGGTCACACATGGTCTTATTAGACCAAGGCGTGGAGTTTACGGAGCAGCTAATATACCTGCAATATGACAAAGAAAAATGGAATCAGTACTCCGGGGAATTCCGAATGTTTTCAATTTTTTGATGACTTCTTAATATTTGCTAAACATTTTAAAGAATTAATTAATATTCTAGAAATTACTCTCAACAGAATTAAAACGTGTGGCTTGAAGCTCAATTAGAAAAATGCATGTGATAGATGCAAGGGGTTACATAAATCTACTAGGCACATCGAGGCAATTTTGAAGGCACCGAAGCCGTCTAACATCGAACAGTTACAGCTACTCTTATTATGGCGCGTTTATTCCGGATTTGTCTATAAGAGAAAGACGCTTCCGTGAAATGCTGAGGAGAAAGAATATGTCGTGGTCTAGCAAGGCTAATAGAGCGTATAACGAACTTAAGAAAATCCTAGTTTCTCCGAAAGTGTTAATGCCATATGACCCGAATTACCATTGCTGTTAGCTACAGATGCTAGTAATGTTGGGTTGGGTGCCGTCCTGTCGCACCGATTAGAGAATGGACTAGAAAGGCCGATCGCGTACGCTAGTAGAGCAATGACCCATACGGAATGCCGTTATCCACAAATAGATAAGGAGGCGTTAGCTACTGTTTGGGCCGTTCAGAAATTTTTCAAATATTCTTATGCGCGACGATGTACATTAATTACGGACCACTGCGCGTTCTCTGCATTTCACGCATGGTGAATTATGACGATTTTTTAAGCAATTTTAATGTATTATATAAGAGTTCAGAACAGAATGCGAAAACTGACTATTTGTCACGGGCGACACCGGAAGGGCCACACTGTCAGCAGGTGAAAATTAATAAGTGTTGCAAGCTATAGGCTGTCAGGAGGCTTTCTAACCTTTGAGCATAGAGTGGCAATACCTAAAAAATTCCAATATGAGGTATTAAAAAGTTTACATACAGCACATTTGGGTATAGTGAAGATGAAAGGAATAGCTCGGTCATTTGTGTACTGGCCAAAAATAGACGAAGACATTGAATGGATGGCTAAAGAATGCAACAGTTGTTTAAGCCTAAGGTGTATGAGGTCATCATTAGGAGTATCCAAGTGCGCCTTGGGAAAGGGTTCGTATGGACTACGCGAGCCCAATTGATGGAATGATGCTGCTCGTAATTACAGATGCGTTTAGAAAGTGGCTGGAAATAAAAGTTATAAAATAAAAAACGGCTTCAGCAACGATCACGTTGGTCGACTAGGTATTTGCATCTTATGGCGTACCATCTTATGGTGGTCTCGGACAATGGTACTAATTTTTCGTCAAAAGAGTTTAATGACTACTTAACAAAAGTTGGGGTTAAAGACCATAAATATCACCCAGCCACAAGCGGACAAGTAGAACGAAGCGTGCAAACAATCAAGAATGAGAATTTCTACGACAATACAAAAACGGACCACATAGTACTACAAAGGTATCTTCAGCAAAGTTATTTTTGGAACGACAACCGCGCACGAGATTGGATTTAATGCAACCAGAACATGTATCTACCAAAGTGATTGCTAAGCAAATTCTGAAGATCGCACCAGGTTATAGAGAGTTTGAGGTCGAAGACATCGTTTATATTCTGCGTAACGATAAGAAAAACGCACCATGGATAAGATGAACATTAAAGGAAACGATTTGGAAAATTGCACTATCAATGCAAGGATTAAGTTGTGAAAAGGAATGTTAATCAAATTAGGCGAGGTAACCGGCGGTTTGATGTGAGTCCAGCTAAGAAACAGCTAGAGTCAAGGATTTGTAGTCCTGAGGTCAATGGCGAAGCAAATATACCAGCTTGTTCCAACACAACAACCGATGAACAGACAACTCAACCGATGCAACGAGGAGAGTCGGAAGACGAAAATGCACTGCCTGCAAGTATGGAAAGCTTGGAAAGGTCATCATCTAGCGGTTCCGAAACTTCAACGTTAATGGTATTTGAAACAGCACACGGGAGTATGCTCAACTGAAGATATGGCGCTAGAATTAGCGCTCGCCGGTCGGCAAGACAACGCAAAAGACGAGTTATATTATCTCCATGAATGGTTTACCATGGGTTAAATGGCCAACACTAATAGGTTATATTGCCTGGTTCTGTAAACATGTAGGAGTTTTTTCCGTAAAATCCAGCCGACCTGTGCCTTTGCACAGAAAGTAGGCTCGCCATTCTCCACTCCTAGAGTATTATTGGTCTCCACCAGTATCAATCTTAGATATTTTTATTGGTACTACACCACGTCAAGAAGTGAGGTTACAATCCTCACTTGTGAGTTTTAATTTGGTCTTCCACCAGGTTCTATCATCCAATTGTGTATTTACTTCTTTATATCAAGTAATTTTGAGTTCTATTTTTGGTCTCCACCAGTTTCTTTCATTCACTTTTTTCAAAAACGTTTTTACTTTCTATTCTTCTTTTCCTTCAAGTTTGTTTTTTTTCCAATTGTTGAAATTTATACATACATACTGTTATTTTAACAGTTTCACATCTTAAAACAGATAGCACAATTACATAAATGTACAGTTGACAATTATCGACGAATGCTTGTGGTTAATGGAAAAAACCACTAAAAACCGTAGTTCAATACAATGATCAGAGGCTAACCATTAGCCAATGCGAGAATGATACGCAACTCTCAAGGTGAATTAAACAGAATCAGGCCTGATCTTCCTTAACAAATAATGACGATGACGCGAGAGTTGTTATTAAACCGGAGCTGTTTACGACTGCTAGTAATTCTTATAATTTATTCAATCAAAAAGAAGAATACAACAATTATCAAATAGTACAGACCTGTCAAAAAGTATGTCACACACATACTTCCATTTCTAATCCACACTATCATACTTTTTTAGCACACATGCTGTTTTTGACAGACTGAGATTGATAGTGAAATATGGCCTTAAGGCACCATCACTCGAAATCATCAACGCAATTTGTAACTTCATATCACAATTACAAACATAACCTAAATACTCCAAACAACAGATAGCTCTGGTAGCTAGTGCTGGTTTTTTATATATTAGTCTTGTATATACATAAGTTTAATATCATGTAATAAATAAATAAAAATTAAAATTTTTTTTTAATAGTGTACAAAACTTTGGAATTGTTGGTAACTTTCAGGCTGCCACGAAATTAATGTGAATATAAATGTACAATTTAATTTTTTATACTGAAATCGCGATTTTTTTTTTTTGGCTATATTTAAATTTTTTCTGACATTTAAATAAAAAGTAATTTTTTCCATGTAATTTCACATCCACCTGAAAAGTTTTGTATTATACATTCACAAAATTTTCATATATAAACATCCGGATGTGAAAAACAGAACACCTACATGTGAAAATATTTAATTTTCTAGCGGATGTGAACTTACACGAATGTATTACAAATCGTCATATGAAACCTAAAGCCATGAACTAACAAAAATTTCAAAGTAGGTTTTTTATTGAATATTGCGTACCATGTGAATATGAATGTTCCTTCAAACTTAATATTTTGTCAAAATATAGGCCAGTCAAGTGCAAGTTTTGAAGAATTTTTTTTCAGATTACTTTTTTAAATATTTCATTAAGCTTCTTCCCTCTCCTTTAGAAAAAAAGTGTAATTATATGTATATGGTTTTACTTTTTATATGACAAAATGTTACAGAATTTTTATTAAAAAAATTTAAATATTAAAATAAATGTAAAATGTTAATTTAACGGTATTCTGTTGTACGTTAGTACTCACGATTTGCCATAAATTAAAAACAAAAATCTGTTAGTACTAAAAGACCATGTTTTACAGCATTGCCATTCACTGTTCTTAATATAAATGTCAAACAGACCTGCAAAGAAAAATCATTTGTGTTACAAAATTCTAAGTGTAGCGGTGGCAGAAGAACGGCTTGTTTTACTTCTTTTTTTGTTCAATTTTGTTGTCGTAGTGTATTTAATTTTTGTTGTTTAATGTGTGAAAACTAAAGTTAAATTTCATTGAAAACATTGTACCACTAAGGACGTATTAAATATTAAACAAAAGAAAACATTTACTGCTACACTCTCGCCCGCTTTTAGTGATTTATCAACACAACAAAACATTAACTTCCTGTTTTCTAAGAATATTTTAGATTAAGAAATCTTATTTCTTTAAATTAACCAAACCAAAAAAAAAAAAGTATTAAGTGCTATGAAAGTGTGCTGCATTGGAGCGGGTTACGTCGGTGGACCAACATGTTCTGTAATGGCATTAAAATGTCCTGACATCACGGTGACAGTGGTAGACAAAAGTTCCGAACGTATTGCTCAATGGAATTCTGATAAATTGCCCATTTATGAGGTAAGCTAATAATTTCCAAGAACGTTTTTGATGGCTATATTCGTTTAATGTCTAGTCAAAGACTGCAAATTATTTTGAATGTTAAATGGGGCAATTTCTTGCGAATATGGATAAATAAAATATATACATACATACATACGTATGTATGTACATACATATTTAATTTATTTGCCCCTCAATGAATGTACATAATAGCACAAGTCAAGTGGGGTTTTTTTAAATGCCTGTGGCTGATTCAATCTCGCTACCTGTCATGGAATATTTTATTAAAATAATTTATAGATTTTCAAATTTATAGATATTTTCAATTAAAAAGCAATAAAGTTAATTGTTATGTATATATTTGGAATCATACATACCATTCACCATAGTGTTTTAATAGATATAAATAAATCAGCCAATTACGATAGGATACGCGCATAAAGTGTTTAGCAAAACTGTACAATATGTAACTTCATATTAAGGAATTGATCTTGCCAATTCAGAAGCAAAATAGGTCCAAACAAAAGAACTGCGTAAACAAAAACATTCGAAGATACCGTTAGCATTGCGATGAAGCCGAAGTAAAACTGTATAATGTTACTTAAAATAAAGGAAGCTTGAAGAACTTTTGAACTACAAGTTATACCTACAAACCAATTGCAAACGGAATTAGTAAGTGGGTAAGAAACTAAGGGCTGTTGACTATATAACAACTAGTTGGAATTGTCCAATTGTGATAAAAAAAAATTTGATAATTGAAAACATAGAAAATTTTAATAAATATTTCATTGACATCATTAAAGAAATACGTAACTACATTGGCACTGTAGTTTATAACAGGTAACTAACTACCTCTGTTATAAACTACAAGTTCAGTTTCCATGCATAATCTTTACGAGAATTAAAAACTATACCTATGTATGTAGATACGTATGTAAAAATATGAAAAGAAAGCAGGACTACAACGGAATATCAAACAACATATTAGATAATTGAGACACATTTGGTAACATTTTAATTAAAATTATAAATAAAACATTAGAAAATGCAATTTTCCCAGAGAGCAGGAAAGAATCGATGATTACACCTGTTGAAAATTTAAAAACACCAATAAATATAATCAATACCATCCTATCAATACAACTTATTGAAAAGGTAGTAAAAACCCAACTAGAAAAACACAATCTTTTATCGAAGTATCAATCGGACTTTAGAAAAACTACTCCTGTGAAATTTATAAAACTTGTCTTCTAGATTTCAAAAGAGCATTTGAGACAATGGACAGAGATATTCTGTTCAAAATAATGAACTTAAAATGGTTTCAAACATATCTCACAAAAAGTAGACAGATAACAAAAGTAAAAGTAAGCTAAATGAAAATAAAACAAAGTTAATGGAAATGAATATGAATAGAACAAGTTAACAATATCAAGTATTTGGGTTTCTTAATTGATAGAGTACTAAAATTAAAATTAAAAAATTTTAAATTTTGTTAGGAATAATAATGAGACGAGCTCAAATATGTAAAATGTAATTTAAATGTTTTGTAAAAGTATTTTAATAATTATTACTCAATAAATATAATATAACTAATAATATATTAATTTAGGTGGTTCGGTTTCAATTTTAAAAATAAAATACAAGAATTATTTAAGTACAAAAAGGCGAGAACGAATTTTCTTTCTTTATTAAAAGAATTTACCTTGCAATCGACGAACTATACGAACAAACGTTCATATTATAAAACTTTCTTTATTTAGAAAGTGACAAACAACATTTAAGTACCGTTAGCGGTTTACTCGTTGAAAACAGAAAAAGGTTTTACAACAAGGATGTTAAAAAAGTAGCAAATTAAAGAAATTTCATGAAACCACAAAAATACCGAATTTGTACTTAAACATTGCCCCCGTCTCCATTAGACATTAACATGCGTTAACAAGTGAAACTTCATATGAAAAAAAAAAACATTATTTTTAATACTTGTTTTGTTATATGAAGTTTGACTTTTGTTAAGACATGTTGTTAGCAAATGAAGACGGGCGTTTAACAAAAGTCAAACTTCATATGAAAAAAACATTATTTTTAATAGTGTTTTTTATTTGAAGTTTGACTTTTGTTAGGGCATGTTGATAGCAAATGAATACGGGGGTTTAAGGTTATCCTTCGTATGTGATTTCACCTCGATTTAAGTTTTAATATATCCTAAAAGTATGCTTTCAATAATATTAGTTTTCAATTATTGGTGTCAGAATTGTCCAAATCCTTAAAACATTACAAACGCCAAAAAATTGTTAGATTAAGATTGCACTATTTAATTGAAATCTCTTAATTGTGTTTTTAATATTAAATTAAATGTTGCACGATAATAAGCACCTTTAGCGTACAAGTTGGGCTCGCATTTGGCTTTATTTTTCTTGTTCTTGTTTCTTGTTCTAAAATCATTATTTTCTAATTACTTGACATGAATGAAACTACAGGATAAAAAATTAGTTAATAATAAAAATTTTTTATGTTAATGTTGATTTCAGGAATTAATAATTTTGTAATTTCAATAAAAAATTACATCAAGCCTACCATAATTTTGCCAGCAGCCGAGCTTGTAAATTTAGTGCAGGTCTTAATTTAAGAACAGCGAATCCCTTTGAAAAATTATCTTATCCTTTGTTTACTTAAGAAGCCTCACATTTCAATTTTATTTTTATATTTTTTTTTGTCGTTATTGTTCTATAGTTTTAGTACTTTTCGCGCTATTGTGGGTTGTAATAACCCACAATTCATCCGCATTATTTTATCTTAGTTAAAATATTTGTTTTCGTTATTCTTATCTACGGTCTAGTTTTTTTTTTGTTTTCAGTGTATTTTACATACTACTGCATTTCCTTTAATAAAATGTAAATCCAATATCAAATGGCTGGCGCACAGAATATTAAAATTATTAGGTAAAATTGCTTGCAATTTTTGTTTCTGAATCATTTTTTAAATTCTCTTTTAAAGTTGCATTCGTGTCCATAATTTAAAAATTTTTAATTCCTCTCCCAACAACAAATACATGTTTTGCAGAAACAAAAATTGCAAGTGTGGAACGGGACTTACGCAAGTGCACATATGTATTTGAGAATTTACAATTTTGATAATTTTACATAAATGAAAAGATCGTAGAAAAAAGCTAAATATTCGCACACATAAATGTAAGCATTCGCATACATATGTATATAAATGTCGGCGTATGTAGTAACAAAATGTTTTCTTTATTTCTTTTTTATGTCTTCTGCATGTGCGATCGTTGGCAGAAAATTAGTTTATGTTCATTTGCGATAAATTTTATAAATGAAGTTCATAAATGAACATTTACATATATGAAAAAGAATATTAATGAAAAGAAGCTAATTTAACATCCTTCATGTATGTCCATATATTACAAAAACAAACAGGTACACACATTCATGTATGAACATAGGCAGAACATTTTTTGTTGTTCGTTTATGAGCGTGAAAAATAAATATAAAATTTTAGATGTCCCATTTATGACAAATATCTTGATTTTGAATGTTCATAAATGAAAAATTCTGAACCCTGATTAAATCTATATAAAAAGAAACAAAACAAAACAAGTGATGTTTTATGTTGAATAGAAAATAGAAACATAGAAATTGCAGTTTAATTACAGAAAACAAGAAACTATTCAACTCATTTGAAAAATTAAATATGTACATATGTATATGTACATAGATATGAAGAACACTTTCGCAGGGTGTGAGAAAATTTGACCTCTATGTTATGTACCAGCTGGACATGACGCACTGTGCTCTCTTCCATAAACAAAAATAGCTATACATATCTTGTATTGTAACGAAAGTTATACTGTTCGACAGCTTACACCATAATTCGCACCCTTGTGAAAGAATTTTTAAGCTTTAGCTCCTTTTAATGACACCAGAGTGCGCAAAAGTCAGTTAATTATGCTTAAATTATTAAAAATAAAACATAGTTTTGACTCTTTCTACAACTGCACACAATTACATTTTGAAATCAGAAGATCGAAATTTGGTTTTTCTGGTATGTAGCTAACATTGAAATAACTTTTAAGTTCAGTGGTATATTAAACAAAATGTGCATTCCGCTCTGCTGGTGTCTAAAAATTAAATTTTCCCAATTTTTCTTTAATATTATCACCTAATTTGTAATTTAATTTCTTAGAGAGAATAAATCAAACTCAAGCTTGACTTCTAATTTCATCTGTATGTAAAATAAATTGTTCGAATAATAAAATTTCAAATATACAATATTTAAAATTTAATTTCTTTAAAGTCCATTTTTTTTGATTTTGGCTCGAATTTCTCTATTTTTTAAAGGTTTTGTTAAAAGGTAGTGTTCGTAAAAAAGTAAGTAAGTAAAAACTAGGAATGATTTATTTTCATTTAAAAATATAACAAAAATTAACAAGCAATATTTCTTACAAATTATATTTTAAAAACAACGAAAATATATAAAATAGTTCATTCTTATTCATCAACAGGTTTTTAATGAAAAAAACGTCGTAAAGTTGAATTTTACTGTTTTCTATAAAATCTAAAAATGCTGAAGGTAAAAAATACTGAATTTGTTTTTTTTTTTTGCTGCAAGGGGGCGCTGAAGTCACATATTAAGTAGTTTTTTTTATTGTTTCACAAAAATGTATTTTTTGCAACAAGAACTAAAAATTGAGTTTGTATAATAGCTTAGTACATTTCCCATAAAATAGGTAAACGAGTATATGACCTACAACACCTTTCTGAAATTCAAGTAATAACAAAATGAAAAAATCAGTCAAGTGCGAGTTACTCTCACACACGTAGGGTTTCGAACTATGTTTAGTACGACTTTAAAAATTCAAGTTGTTAATTTTTTTATGTCTTATGGGGCACCCTTTAATTTAAAAGTCATATTCGCGAAAATTTCATCATTATAACACCCTATAAGTTTTAGTAATTGTTGTTATAGCGGCTATGGTAATACACTTTCTATAAAAATAAAAGGAGCCTACCCATGCAGTTAAAAAAATTCGTGAAAAAGAGTCTACCTATTACGGTTTATAAAAAAAAGTTATTTACTAAACGTGAGCGCAAGATGTTAAAAAGTGTACAGTATTGCATGTTTTTGAAGCACAAATATTGATAGTATGTGTAAAGGAATATTACTAAACAGTAAATACAGAGAACAAGAGAGCAAACAGTGCAAAAAACCAGAGATTGTAATGATTATGAGTTTTATTTTAAAAATTGGGTTTTAATGATTATTTCTTGATTTTTATTTTCTACTTAAAGAATAATAATTATTCTCTGAGCTTTATTTAATGCTTAGAACATAACGATTATGTATTAAGTTTTATTTTCTGCTCAGAGAATAAAAATTATTGTCTGAGTTTTATTCTTTGCTCGCCATTTAATGATTGATGTTTAAGTTTTATTTTCTGATTGAAGAATAAAAATTACTCTCTAAGTTTTATTTTCCGGTTGAAGAATAAAAATTACTTTCTGAGTTTTATATTTCACTTAGAAAATAAGGATTATTTTCCAAGTTTTATATTTCGCCTAGAAAATAAAAATTATTTCTTGAGTTTTGTTTTTTACTTAAAAATAAAAATTATTTCTTTTGTTAATTTGGACATTTGTAAGTATATATGTAAATATATACTATTTTTGAAATTTTTATAATTTTTTTAATTGAAAGTCGTTCGAATCATAGATAACACATAGATAGTCAAATGAAACGTCAAAAACCTAAGTCTCTTGTCAAAAAACCTAAGTCTAAGAATGTATTGGTAGGAAAAATTGTATAAGTGTTGGTTTAAAAAAAAAAAATTCCCCACAGCACCTAAACTGCACACAGTTGTATAAAATATTTTGTAAAAACAGAATATTTTTTTACATTCAATTTTAGATGTTAAAATTAAATAATTATTTTGCCTTTTAATAAAAATATGAATTTTTTATTTTTCTAATATATTTATGTGCGAAAAAAGTTAGATTGAATGCTAATATTAAATATTTATTATATTGATTTGAAAATTTTCATTCCCTAAAAGACAAAAAAATACAATACTGTGTAGAAATATAATATATATAATAATTTTTAGTGCATTAATTCAAAATTGTTTAAATATTTGTAAAGAGCAATGGAATATCGCGTAATAGTGCCTAAATGTGAATAAAAATTTTACTCCCCTAAGTGTGTTGAATTCACACCATACCCGTCTGTGTGAAGACATTTGTAGCCACGTTTTTGACATTTGGAGAGTTGGCCATCTATGTGTTATCTATGGTTCGAATATTCAAAAAAAATGCAAAAGTAGTAAGAAATTCAAGAGAATTTATTTGCAAAAATTTTTCTCTTTTGCTAGATTTGCTTTTAAAATTTCTTCGAGCAAAAATAGTAAAATGAAATATTGCTTGTGTTTAATTTTTGTTTTTGTAATTCAATTTTTTGAATTGTATGAAAGGAAGTTGATTTTTATTTTTTTCTGTTTTTGTGAATTTTTCATGAAAGTTTTTATTTTGAGAATATTTTTTAATTTCTCTGTATTTACTAGTTTTGCACTCGAACAAACCTATTGATTAAAACTAAAAATATTAATAATAATAAAAAAAAAAACGATTTGAAATTACAGTTCTTTTTCTAAAACGTGATTAATACATTTTTCATCAATATTTGAATGTAGAAACATAATTTAATGTACATATACATTTATTATAATAATTAATACTTACATCTATATCCATAATGAAATAAACATATGCATGTACTTTCTAGATATTAAAGTAATTTTTTCTATTTTCAACCACTCAACGCCCGAATTAATATAAAATAACTGAACAAAGTACAAACCCTTGCTTTAAACATCATACATTTACATACATGTTGTCTGCTATAACAGTATTTCATATCAAGAGACACTATTGAAACAAAATATTCATTACTGAAATTTTATTTCAAACAACAACAAATATTGCATTGGTTGGAAGAAGAGCAAATGCTATTGTATGTTTTTTATTCAAGAGCAAAGCAATATTTGTCTACACATAAAATCAAGTGCAAGAAAAAAGAGACCAATTCAATATTGAACATTATGAAGTTAGTCTAACAAGACGTTTTATGCTCACGTTTATTATTTACGTAGCATCATATCACTGTAGGAACACCCTTTAATTTTATTATTTGTTATAGCGACCATAACAATTCCCTTTATATAAATATATCAAGGGTCTACATATTACAATTAAAAAAATAAGTCACTATACGTGAAATCCATGTCACTGTCAGAACACCCTTTAATTTTTAGTAATTGTCACATCGGCCGCGGCAACACATCTTCTGCACAAAATTTTAAGATTCTACCTATTACGGTTCAAGAAAAAAGGCGTTATACATGAAAATCACGTCACTGCCGGAAAACCCTTTAATTTTTATTATTTTTTATAGGGGTCATAGTAATACCCCATCTGTGAAAATTTCAGTAGTCTATCTATTATGATTAAAAAATTAGGCCATATTCATGCAAACCAGGTCACTGTCGGAACATGCTTTAATTTTTACTATTTGTTATAGTGGCCGTAGTAATACACCGTAGTAAAAATTTCAAGATTCTACCTATTATCGCTCAAAACTTAGGCCATATACAAGCAAATCACGTCACTATCGGAACACCCTTTAATAATTAGGTTCAATTTTGTATACTTGTTTATAAAGTGAACATAGTATTAATTACTGCTTATATATTTTTAGTGTCTCTATCGGAACACCCTATAAGTTTTAGTATTTGCTACTATAGCAGCATAGACTCGAATAATGATTTGTTGACTCACTTGTTGAATTCTCAGATCTACTTACAAGGAAGAATATTAATATGAAAAATAATACCGTTTTTGAAGATATTTCTAAATATGTACAAATCGAAAGTGTCGTTAATAATGGCAGCCTTTCAAGTAGTGATGATGAGCATTTAATTATAAATGGTTGATAATGTTTTTTTTTTAATAATTGCGTGTTCGTTTTCGTTCGTAGGTCAAAATAGATGTTCACAAATATAGAAAGTTTTATAAATTTCGGATAACTTTTGTAGGACTTATTGCATTTTTTCTATAAAGGACATTTGATAGGATCAAAAGTCCTTTTTTCAAGAGCGATTATAATGGGTTTGACATACCTATGTTTTCACATTTTTGATGAATAGCATAGCAAATATAAAAACATTTGCTTTTTGAAACATGGGCGGTACGCGATTTTTTTCAAAAACTAACAATTTTCTTAATTATGTTGGAATTTTCCTTTCAAATTTAGTAGACAGTTCTACGATTGATAGGATGGTGACTCTGGTGCAATTTATCTTTCACTTCACAAAAAATATAGTTTCAAAGCAGAAAAATATAGTTAGAAAGCCATCTTGTATATTAAACTCGTAACATTTTAAAAGGACTATATGTTCTCAATACTATAACTGTTAGTTAAATTTGAAAACAACATTGGATAATCAATTTTTGTAAAAAAAAGAATCTTTCGTGTGTATTAGTTTAACGTACGAATTACACACATCACTGATGTTTTTTATTGTTTCTCATATTATTGCCTCGTGTGTATTGAAAAATGAAACATGGTTGTAAACCATGTCCCATTTGACGTTCCATCTACTGTAACTAATTATAATCAAAAATATTGATATTTCAGACAACCGAAAAGGAAACACGATGTTCACCATTATAAATATCATCGTGTATATCGAGCATTAAGATAAGTCTTCTTCTATTGAATTGTAAAATATCACTTTATTCATTGTGGTTGGTTTTTAGTGGGATTTTTGTCAAACAATCGTTGAAATTTCGCCTAATTTGAAGAACTCTTTCAACATTTTAATCACGGTTTGTTCTCGCGAACAACTTTCGCTACGAACAATCAATTCATCTTTGTCTTATTTGCTCCTCACCATTAATTCACCAGTAAATCCTTTAAAACCTTCTCCACCTAATGTATAAACCAGCTGAATTAGTTAAATATAGAATATGCCATACCATGCTTCCAATATTTCAACGCCAATTAGCGTCAACGAATAAATTAATTAGGAATAAAGTGTGTAAAACGAGCACCGTGTAAAAAAAGGAGCAGGTGTATATACATACATATATGTATAGCATCTTTAATTTTTATTTTAGAATATGATAATAGGCCGTTCAGGCTGCCACGAAATTAAGTAATTTCAACTTGAAATTACGAACGAAATCTAAAGTGTTCATACTGGGTTATTTGACATTTGAGCTAATTTCGCCATCAGCTGATCATACTTAGTTTCATTTTTATAATGTCATTATTTTACAAAAGCTTTTGTACAACACTTTCGTATTAATTTAAAAATATGTATACCTTAGGCAAATAATTATATGTACAATGTTTCATTTT
Organism: Phasia obesa; assembly: GCA_949628195.1. Taxonomy (NCBI): domain Eukaryota; kingdom Metazoa; phylum Arthropoda; class Insecta; order Diptera; family Tachinidae; genus Phasia; species Phasia obesa. The sequence continues at coordinate 83,942,014 of OX451217.1, read as the reverse complement.
ATTATTTATTTATTTATTATTATTTATTAATAGATTTTTTAAATTCATTACAGTTTAGTTAAATTAAACATAATTATTTAATCTATAATTGGCATAGCTTAATGCTGTTTGCCAGATTGGCGATAACTTATTATGGATAAATTTAAAAACAACAATATTTATATATTAAATTCATTCAATATTAATTTTCTATACTTTAAACAGACTTCAAGATATTTGTACAAGCAATTGAGATCAGAGCCATTTAATATATCAAGTACGTCACTGCTACTAATAGTGTTCCGGCCAAAGTATAATCTTCTAAATTCTTTATATGCTGGACAAATGCCGATGAAGTGGATTGTATTTTCGGGTTCATTCATGTTACAAATAGTGCAGATTCCGTCGGTATTATTTTTAAAACATCTAGAATTCAGATCCAACAAGCCACCTCTAGCCTTAACAATTAGACTGGTTGCGCGAGAAGAAAAGTTTTTAGTTAGGGATGGTATGGCGTTGTAGTTAAGTTTAGAATAAAGGTCATGAAATTGAGATCTTGATTAAACCCTAGAATCTATACATATAATAAAACAGTAACATTTTTTCTATCTGTATGTCTGAGTTCGCATCACATGAAAACTATTGGACGGATTGTAAAAAAATTTTGTGAGAAGGTATCTTGGTTTTTCTGCAAAAATATCTCACTTCCAAGAGAAAATAGAGAAAAATGTACACAATTTTATAAATTCAATGGTACTGCAAACTTGGCAGCACTTTTTATTTTATGTCAGCTGGAAATTGTAAACACTATTTACACAACTCTATAATAATTTTAAAATTTTATATAAATTTTAGAATTTCATATAAGACCTATGTTCCTGAGTAATTACGCAGGGATGGGCACCTTTATATAAAGTAAATACATAAACCATATCTGAAGTACATACAATAAAAGTAAGAGTCTTAAAATTTGCTGTGCATTACTTTCAAACCAAAATCGAACCAAATTTTGTTTAGACGCACAAGACGTGGCGGCCACTGCTGGTACCCACGTAAGAACATTAAGAGGGCCAAAACCAGCAGTCGCAGTTTATAATTATGTATCAGAATCTTGTAAACATTAAATTTTATTAAAGACTTTATCAACATATCGTTGATTCCCTTTAAATAGTGCAATGCTAATTTACTGTCTGTCTATCAAGGCTGGTCGTGCTTTAAAATCTTAGACAACCCAAATTCAATTTTTTTATGATTCAACTCGACCTGTTAATAATGCATTTGTAAATGATTATTTGTTTGTTTATGCAAATGTCTAATGTAAAATTAAATTAATTTATAATGTAT